>JAQGEP010000248.1:0-59961 GCA_028476805.1 Acrocalymma vagum
CACGCAACGTCTTGTATTACACCAGATATCGTACGTAGCCATAATCAACGCTCCTACTAAGCTCTTGAACATCCGCTCGTAGCATCTCGTGACATCTTCTTATTATATAGTACTAGTAGTCTTACGAGACTTCCTACGTAGAGGTCTATTTATAACGTCTTCTATAAGGAATAGTAGTAGCTTCTACTTAGTTACTATATCGCCGTCTCTATACTACTTCTGTATATAGAATTCCTATAGAAATAGGTTAGGATTAGGATATATAAGCTTATATAGAGACTATATAGAGGATATAGGGAGATACCTTAAACTCCGCCTACTTTAGTAGGTATACCTAGTTCGTATTTTCTAGCCGTAGCTCCTAGATAATAGTTACAATATAGTAGGCGTTAGCTTATAGCTCTATAGTGTTCGTAATATGACGCCCGACGCGCTTAACGCGCTCGCGTCGAGCATTACCAGTACGCTTTAACTTTAACGGCGGCATCCTAGCTCGCTAGCCGAGGCTACTACAGCACTACTACACTACTACAGTACGTACAGTACGTACAGCACGTACAGGCGTCCGGCAGCAGCCTCTAAGCTCTATATACACCTCTGCCAGAGCCATCTACGGCCTGCCAGTAGTGCAGCAGGTGTTGCAGCGTGTTGCAGCGCGACGACTGCTGCCGCCAAGAGGTCAGCCAGAACTCCTCGAAAATCAGCGACTACGCCAGATCCAGGCCAGCTAGCAGGGGCTGCAGCACAGCTATAGCAGCTCCAGCCAATGCGCACGCGACAGAGCTCTGTAGCGCGGCAGCAAGGTCAGCGGCGAACGTAGAGTTGCGAGGATATCCACATGCCTCAGGTGGGCAGGCGGCGTGGATATCCAGGCTAGCTCCACTGTAGGGCCAGGGCGTTTACGAGGCAGCCTGGTCAGCGGCCAGTCAGCGGAACCGTGTACACCAATAGTCGCTGTCGTTGCCTTCCACTCAGCATTTGGGTCGAAGAAACCAGGATCCGGAAGCTGTTTTCCATCCACTCCAAGCTTCTCGCAGACTGAACTACTAAAGTTGTAAAGCTAGAGATCTAATGATGTTGGAATAGTTGCTTGGACTATGTAGTTATCCGGGCGCAGATCAGAATGTATTACATACACCACAATGGAAATATGAGATAGACTCGACAACTTGGCGGCACCATTTTTGCTCAATAGACGATGGAATATTATCGTAGTTCCGTTCGAGGTAACATTGGAGATTGCCATGACTGGCTACAGAGAGAAGCAAGCCGCGCTTGCTTTTAGGATCGTCTCGCCACCCGTAGTATAGCAATAGAGGATGGGCCAGGAGGCAAATTACTAAAGGGAGGAAGAAAAGTACCTTATAATTCTAGGATGCGTTCCTGGCGCTTCTAATATTCTTTGTTCCACGATAAAATTATTTCGCAATTTCACTGTTAATCTTGCGTACTCAGAGGACTCTTCCGTACCTCAATCGGTTTCTTCAAAATTACTCCCGGCCGTATTCGAATGATGTGCGATGTCGACCCCGCGTACTCTTGCATGGCGACGGAATCGAACGTACATACAGGTTACTCGAGCTGACGGCTGACACTGCGCAAGGCGCTGAGAGCAAAATGTGTTCTGCTTAGCGGGTTTGTTTGCTTTGCATTATATGCACAGCGTCACATAGGAAACTAGCGGGCAGCTTCACGACACCAAAGGTACAGCAGTAATCTTTTCGCGGCTTTAGCATTTATTGATAGGGCACTATGGTGGTGGGACGCTCTAGAGTAAGACTCTTTTCGATACTATATTCTCGATCCTACTTTCGCAGGATCGAGAGAGCTGACACTGCACTTATCCGCGCTCAGCTGCGCTATTTAGCGGTCAATCCTGTGATGCTTTTTGTAGCTGAGATGCTCTTCGAACAGCTACATCCCCAAAGTTCTAAGATTTGTCCCTAAGAAATCACATCTCCACGCTTCGCGGCGTAATCCCACCGCAGTTTCAAGTACGAGAAAATATTCTCCAAAATCCAAAGTGTCATTTCGCATTTGCCGAATGTTTGTTGACGCTTGTTGTTGAGTTGTGTGAAGTGAGGTTGAAGTTAGGCAAGGTGCGAAGACTAAAAAACCAAGCTGTATACAAATCGGGCTTGCTTAATTGTCTAATTTCCACCTGAATGCCGTTAGCTAGAATTTCGGTAGGAGCTCGGCGCTGCGCACTTGTGGGTACAGCTAGTACAGCGGAAGAACAACGTCGATCCTTCGTCTGCCCCTCGCAGTTGCATTTCCCTGAAAAGCGTCTTTGTGTTATTACAAACAGGACATGCTTCAGATGTTTCAGCCCACGTCTCTACGTGGCTATAGTCAAGTGTTTGGACTTCGCTGCGTTTAGCTCGAAGGGTAGAGGGAAAGGCATCGGGTTTAGAGGAAGTTCGAGTGGAAGGAGGCCATTTATCTAAGATTATAGTCAGTATATTGTCGTCGACAAGCTTTGCAAGGCGTACTCGGATTGGACGTTTGGCAACACTGGCATTCAATATTCTGCACCGCGGGAACAACTCTGTCTAGTAAGTCCCCACAAGCTGTGCAAAAGAGTAGTGTGCCGACTAAGGACATGTCTGCAGGGGTCGAATGGGGTAGAATGAAAAGCATCAAAAAAGCCGAGCAGGGCAGAATATTTAGCCTCTAGCGCCAAGGTAACAACAGCCCCTGTATGAAAGGGATTTGACGCGCGGACCTAGAACAACCAATGTCGACAAGGAGTTACGCGCCACTCGCAGCGTTAAGAGGGATCGATGCCTGGAGCGGCTTGCCATCACGTCACACACAGGAGACGAGGTTGTTGCTCATCAGAGCCACCCTCTATTGCAAGCAAAACTGTAGAAACTTTAATCTTAGGGTAACCTTGACTTCTTATATGCATCCGGATTTGCTTCATTATATTCAGGTGCTATATTCTTGTCTCTCACCAGTACACATTACGTTGCGCCTCTCGAGCTTACATTGATAACGCATACAACGGTTGCCTGTCCAACCAAAGAAACAGACAGAAAGAGTGAAAAAGGGTTAACCTAACAACGGACCACGACCTTCTTTTTCTTGTCTACAGCCCTCCCGCCGCACAAGTGTCAATCCTTTTCAATCACCTCTGCCTTTACCTCAATCGCCTCTATATCTGCATTGGTCTATCGAACTCTGTGTCCTCTGACCGGGAGTTTAACCTACCTATCAACTTATCGACTTGCCTACTTGTCGAGATGCAATATTTCTTTTTCTAGTCCCGCCTTTGCGTTACTACTGTATAAGGAAGGTTTCGTTCTATCTATCGATCGCCGTGTCCTGCAGCGGAAATCTAACCCGCCTATCAGCTTGTCGACTTACCCACTTGTTAAGATGCAGTGTCCTCCAACTTTTTCTTGCCCCGCCCTTTGTGTTACTACTATATAAGAAAGGTTCTAGTCTGTCTATCGATCGCTGTGTCCTCCAGCGGAAACCCTACCCGCCAATCAACTTGTCGAGATGCTGTGTTGCTTTTTCTTGCCGCCTTTGTATTCTTACTGTATAGGGAAGGTTTCGATCGGTCTATCGATCTCTGTGTCCTCTGCCCACTTCCATGGTTGCTTTTTCTTGCCCACTTGTCCTCCAGCCCACTTGTCCACTTGCCGCTGAAGACCCACTAAGACACCTGCTCGCTCCCAAGAGCATCCTTCGGAGCAAGCACAACAACCCCTCCACCCCACCTCCGTCTTCCCATTCCGTTCCGGCATTTGTTTTCCCTAGCTCATCTCTGCTCCAAACTCAATTGCTAGTCCTCCAAAACTGAACATGCTCATTCAAGAATCCTATAAAGATGTGCCTACTAAGGCGGGTGGAGATATGCGTAATTGGAATCCCAAGTTGTGGTTTTGAAAGGGAGTGACAAGGGCTAATACGGCAGAGATAGGTATCTTCATCTTCCACCCGACAGTTCCGAATTACCCAAAAGCGAAGTTTCCAGGCGTAGTCGTGTTTTCAGAGATTTATCAGGGCAAGTATATACGTTTATCAACTTTTCAGTCATTGTGCAAATCGATTCCTCCATATATTTTCTTCTAGCAACGCGGTCCTGGTAATTGTTTCTTTTCTCTGAATAGCACTTCCATGTAACCCAGCCTAATCCTGCTTCATGAACATATCATTACTTTCCACAGGGCACATTTTTATTCTTCCTTTTTTCCTCACCTAAACCCTCAAGCATCATCTCCTTCCCCTCCATACACATCACCAATCTCAACCTCAACCCTATCCCCCATATAAATCTAACACCACCCTAACCTTTCGTCCCCCAGTTACCGGCCCCGTGCAACGCTTTGCCCGCCAAATCTGCTCGCAAGGCTACATCGTCGCTGCCCCATCCTCCTACCACGAATTCACCGGCCCAGAACCCCTCGCCTACGACGTACCCGGCACCGACAAAGGCAACGAATGGAAAGTCACCAAAACCGTGGCCGCATACGACGAAGACGCCACTCTCAGTATCGACACATTACTAGCACTGAGCACGTGTAACGGGAGGGTTGGTGCTACCGGTATGCTCTCTCCTAAGATTTTCCCAATCAATCAATCAATTCAATTCAATTCAACATCACCATCACTCCCAACTTCGAACTTCCCAACCGCTTATCCCTTCCTCTCTCTTTCTTCCTTTGCTCAATTTCGCCCAACTCAACCCTCGAACACACAACACACTACCTCTAACCTTTCCCCCACAAATAGGAATGTGTCTAGGCGGCCACCTCGCCTACCGCTGCGCCCTCGACCCACGCATCTCCTCCGCAATCTGCTACTTCGCAACCGACATCCACAGCTCCACGCTCGGGCTCCACAAATCCGACGACTCGCTCGCCCGCGCCGCAGACATCAAAGGCGAGCTCGTCATGATCTTCGGCAAAATGGATAATCACGTTCCGCCGGAGGGCCGCGATTTGATTCGCAAGACGCTGCATGAGAAGGGGGTTAGGTTTAGTTGGTTTGAGGCCGCTTGGGCGCAGCGTGAGTTTTATTTCTTTTATTTCTTTTTTTTTTTTTTTAAATAAAAAGCTTTTTGGCGAGTTTCTCATGAACTTCTTAACTAATGATCCCTTTTTTTCGCCAAATAGACGCCTTCATTCGCGACGAACTGTCAAAAGGACGCTATGACCCCGCGTTGTCGGGCATATGCTTCGAGATGCTCAAGGAGCTGTTCAACCGCACGCTGCGGTCTGATCTGGGGCCTCGCGATGGCGAGGATATCGAGGTGGAGAATGTTTGTTAGGTGGGCTGGGTTGGTGGGATGATGTAGGGCCGGAAAGGGAGGGTTGGGAGAGGGAACGAGGAGTATTACTCCAGTACTGAAGAGACGTACTCGAGTACAGCAGTGCCCGTGCGAAGCGAGCATCTATCAGCATAGTTCCCAAATAAACATCACATCTCAAATCACACATCACATTACAAAGTCCACAAACAACCCACAAGTAACAAGACAATTTCATCATTATCTTCATCTTCATCTTCATCTTCTCCACGCCTACAGTATCAATGCCAATATCAATCGAGCAATCAACCCCACAAAAGGGTATCACCTCATTCCACCTCATTCCATCTCCATCTCATCTCTTCCACCAAAACCTAAAACAGCGCTCGCTCGTCCGCCCACCATCATGCATGCGCCGCTTACGCTTGTCTCCCAATCACCAAACCGAACCGAACCGAACCGAACTACCCATGACGCAAAAACCGAGACAAACTCGCCTCACCAGATCCGCAGATTTCGCCAGTTGAATTTTTTTCCCGTTCCGTTCCGTGCGCGCTCCGCAAATGCCCGAAGGAAGAAAAGAACTTTTTCGTGTTGTGATGTGTGGGGTGTCGTTAGGTTGGATGGGTGGAGGATTTGATGACGTCGTCGAGGTTGTTGAAAAGGGTTAAGGGTTGAGAAACAGTCAGGTCTACCTAGCTAAATGTCCCGAATATGTGTATCATATCGCTCATTCTTGTAGTTGTAGCTTATGCCTCGATGCGTTGATAGAACAGAATATATGCCACCTTATTATCCCGCACATTCTCCTTGGGCAGAGGCGTGCGCTTGCCGGCGGAGTTGGGTGTCGCTGTTCCGTTGACTACTCCGCTCCATTTCTTGGGGTTCTCCTTTTGCTTGTCAGTGCCATTCACCTGGCTCCATCCTCCCTTTTCTCCGTCCTCTTCATCGTCCAAGTTGACTTGTGCAAAGAAATTCTTGCTCTTCCCTGCATCCTTTTTGTGTTGCTCCAAAGCGGCAGCGAGGAGCTTGGGGTCCTCTTCAGCACCGCCCTCAGCAACGTCTTCTGCACGGACACGTCGGAGAACGGTGTCATCCATGCGAATCCATTCACGGCCTTCTTGGCGGCGAATGTCGACAGTGTAGTGACCGCCGCTGGCATTCTTGCCGTGATGGTAAACTACGCCAATGAGCCTGTAGCGGGGTGGGCCATTGCGAAGTTGCGAGCTTCCTCGAGCGAAGACTTCCTTTGGAATTTCAAGGTCGAGGGGATATCCAACCTTCTTCCAGATCTTCTGTGGGCCACTAGCATCATAGTGGAATCGCTTGAGGTGGAGAATGAGGACCGGGGGTAGTGTCTCAATAAAGACCTGCTTGGTGGAAGCGCGAGCTCCACGGGCGGCTCCATCCAAAGTCTCGAGGTGAGAAAGATTCTTCAAAGCATCCGAAATGTTGTTGATGTTTGGCTGGCTAATGTCCAACTGTAGTGGTTGATATGGCTCAAGAGTTACCGAAGGCTTCTCCCCTGGCTTCTTGTATTCTGATCGAAGCTTTCCACCAAAGATTTTGGTGATGGGCGATTCAATCTCAATAGCGCCAGATGACTGTGTGATGGCAGATTTCTGCTTGGGTCCAACCTCAAGCCATCCGCCGTCAACGGAGCCTGATCGGTCACTGGTAGGCGAGCTAAGTTGGTCAACTACACCATTGGCTTTGCCGCTCTTGATCACATGAACACACTCGTCATGCAATCCAGCAAGCAAGAACCCCAAGAACTCTTCAGCATCTTCTTGCTGACCTCGTTTCATATTATCAAAACGAGGAAGGCGCCTGATGACCTCGTAGACATAGTCAGGGGTCAGTGGGTCGCCGTATTGCTCCAACTCATTATCCTTTAGCCGCATCCGAAGTTGATCAAGGGAAATAGCAGAGTCAATAACTTTAAAATCTCGCATAAACATAATCCTGCAAGTACAGTCAGCGGGCAGTCTGTAAGGGAGAGGCGAAAGGACCTACATAGCGTCTATGAGGGGCGTCTCGGACTTGAAGCTATGCACAGCGCGCTTTGCTACCTGATCTAAGAAGTCGTAGAAGGGAACGCAAAAAAGTAGAACCTGAAGGATCTTTTTGGAATGTTAATACTGTGGTGGGAAAGCTGGACATTGGCCAAAACCTACAGAATTCATATAACACAAGTTGCCCGTATTTACAAGACCACGGGGCTCAAGAAACGAAAGCTTTTTGTCGGAATCAACTGAATAAGATGCAAGAACGTCAGATAGAGAGTTGCTCTTTGAAGGAGCTGGGCCATTAGTAGCGGGTACCCCATTGGGAACAACAGGAGTCTTGACAGCAGCCGGGGAGTTTTTGGCCCTCAGAAGCTCAGCCCAAGACTTTGGTGGTGCGGCCTTGGGAGGAGATGCCTTTGGTGTCTCTTCGGCAGCGCCATTTTGCTCTGCAGTCGAACCAGAAGCTTCCTCTGTCTTTGCAGACTCCTTCTCTGCTGTTCCCGACTTTACGGACTTTTGCGTGGAGGTAGCACTGACAGCCTTGGCAGACCTGATGGGAATCAAGGGTACGGCTGGCTTCGTAGTGTTTCGATTGTGTCTCGCTCCAGGGCCTGAGACTTGTGCAGGCGCAGCAGGTACAACAGATGCCGGTGTTGAGTCGGCCTCTGATGGGGGGTGTGAGGTGGAGGGAGTATCTACTTCGGCCTCGGAAGGAGCAGCAACGGTCGAAGCTTGTGATTCCTCTGGCTCTTCCGTAGGTGTCTGCTCCTCATCCACTAATTGCTCGTCTCCCTCTTTGGAGGGTTCCTCGTCTACCGTCTGTTGCTCGCGTGACGGCAGAGCCAATCCTTCTACCTGTGCTTGTACGGGAGACCTCCTCCGTTTCTTTTTCCGTGAAGCACGAGGTGGAAATTGTGCTTCCGGTACTGAAAGCCAGGGAAGTTGTGGGTAGAAAGGTTTGCGGGTGGTTGGCTGCGGGGGAGGAGGCGGAGGAGCTTGGAAAGACAACCGTGACTCAGCGCTCGGCGGAGGAGTGGGAGTGGTCATGTTTGTAGGGGGCGTGGGTGAGTGGAGAAGAGTTTGCGAGTGCGTCGAGGGGGTTGAAGGAGTCTGCTGGGGAGTTGGCAGGCGCGGAGCAGGCGGGGTGCGTGAATGCACAATGGGGGGAGTTTGGCCGAGAGAGCGATTGGTAGGAGCCATGGGGGCCATGTGCGGGTGTGAAGATACAACGACGGGCGAGCCATGAGGTTGGAATGGGCGCGGGGGCATGTTGTACTGAGGCGGCGGCTGGTGATAGGGATTGTACCATTGCTGCAAATGCTGGGGGTATGGCGACGCGTGCGGCGGGCCATAGTGTTGCGGGTGATGGTATTGAGCGTAGGGATTGTGGTGGACGGGCGAGTGAGTCTGAGGAGGCATATGATGGTAGTATTGATGATCAGCCTGCCGGCGACCCTGGTGCATAGGGACAGCCGGAGGGATGTGAGGGCCCGGCATCATGAGGAGGTAGGAGGGCGAGTGTTGCCGTCACAGTCGGGCGCCGGCCAGCGAGACCAAGCAGCCAAACGTGTGAGGCAACGGGGGAGCAACGCGATGCGGAGAGCAGCGAGAGGATGGAGAGAGGCCGCGGCGAGGGTTTGGAAAGGAGCTGGCGATGGCGATGGCGGCGCAGGCGGAAGTTGGGGGTCGGGCGCGGACGAGAGAGCGCGGGCGGATGCGCCTGAGAATTATTGCTGGGGTGCGGAAGCCGGTCGCGCGACGGAGAGGAACAAGGCTGCGACCGAGGCTACAGGGCGCGGGGTCATTGTCTCAGTAGGACATGGCGAGCAGCAGAGACTGCCCGGGAGGATAAGAGGAGGAAAGAAAGAGATGGGGGGATGGGGGTGGGTTGGCGTGGTGGGAGTGGTGGTGGAAGAGGAGGAAGTGAGGATGGCGTTGGGGCGGATGGATGATGGAACGGCTTTTGGAGGCCAAAGCACAGAGCACAGAGCACAGAGGAGATGCTCACACAAGCACAAGCACAAGCACAGGCAAGCAAAGCCTGGTCTGTGCCACACAACCTGAGTGTGTGTGTGCAGCCTGTGCAGTCTGTGCGAACGGCTCCTGCGCGGACCAGGTACTTAGGCGGCAGTAGTATGTATCTACTTACTTACTCACTTGTATGTACAGTATGTATGTATGTGTGTACGTGCAGATTGGCAGCAGCAGTGAATTGGAACGGCGTGCTCTCGATGCGAACGAGCTTGGTCAGTCGCCTGCTCTGCTCTGCTGAAAACAATGAATACCTAACGGCTGCAAGACAGAACAGGCCAGGGTCCCTGCACTTAGACCCCCTCCTCCCTCCCCGAAAAAAAACACTCCATCACGTGATCTTCGGTGCTCTGGCCTGGGCCTGCCTGTGTCCTGTGGCCTGTGTCCTGCGTCCTATCGCCGTCATGCCCGTTGCCCGTTTCTGCTCCTAGATGCTGGCTGCTGCACCGTCCAAGTGCCACAGCTTGCCTCCGCCTCTGACTCTTCTTCTTCTCCCCCCAAGTCCATCCCGTCTGGGGGACCCAAACACCACCATATCTACACCCTCCCAACAACGCCAATCCGCCTTTTCCTTTTCTCCTATTTTGCGCTTCTCCTACTACCCCGTCGCCAGTCGCCAGTCGCCGCCTCGCCATCTCCCCATCCACCCTGGGCCCTCGTCATCGTCATCATCGTCCCGCACCCCACTGGCTCCTGAGCCACACCATGTCTTCCAACCCCCCGAGCATCCCGACTTCCTCCAAGGCCGCTGCATCCTCGGGTCAGCTCTCTCCTGCTCAGACCCAGCCGGGCTCCCTCACCACTGGCGACACTTACGGCCAGCGGCGGAGTGGTGGCAGCAGTTTCGGCGCGGGGGCAACGTCGCGCTCCTCGCCCGCTCCAAGGAACAACCAGCAGAGCAGGAAGCAGCACAAGGGCTCCAAGCGCTTTCGGCCGTCCGAGGAGGATGCCATTGCCGAGTCGGTGAGTGCTTTTCTCATCGACTTCTCAATCATGAACCATCTGCTAATGATATCACTCCACTGCAGCTCGCCATGCGTCCATTTAATAGCCGCAAGGGCCAAACCTCCATCACCCATTTGATGAACTTTAGCCTACCGCCGCGTCCTCAGCATCACCATCATGCACACGGCGGTCATGGCAGAAATTATCGAAGGAACCCTACCTGGGGGTTGGGATCCGGCTATCATGCAATTGACAAGGCAAGGTATGTCATAGACTTCCTATTGTCCCAATCTCACCCCAAGTGCTGTTAGTACACCTAGATGGAAGTTATGCAATCATATCATTGCTGCATCACCTCAAAGAGTCCGCATTCGAGCTAACCGCGCAATTAGATATGTCCATGCCAATTACCGCTTCATCGTAGACCCGCGTGGCGACTACCGCGCTCAGAGTGTGGATGCGGATCTTCATTTGGACTGGAACAATGTCCTGCAGATTCTCGCGTCCTCGCTCTCCCAAGACGCTTCGTGCCCCATCTGCTTAGGGACTCCGGTAGCCCCAAGGATGGCAAAGTGTGGTCATATCTTTTGCTTGCCCTGCCTGATCCGCTACATGCAATCTGAAGATGCAGGAAAACCCCCAGAGAAGAAGGCACGATCAAAACAGTGCCCTCTATGCTGGGACACCATATACCTCACGGAGACACGCCCTGTCCGCTGGTATGTAGGACAAGAAGGGGAACCCCCACACGAGGGAGGTGACGTCGTCCTTCGCTTAGTCCTTAGGCCAGCGGGTAGCACACTGGCCATGCCGCGCGATGGCGCGGACGCTCTTGGGAAGGACGAGGACATCCCCTGGCACTACGCCGCCGAGGTTATGGATTATGCCCGGGTTATGCGGGGTGGAGAAGACTACATGCTCGAGCAATTCGACTCCGAGATCCGTCAGCTAGAGCAGCAAGAGAAGGAAGATGAGGTCATGTTTGGGGAGGACAATGTTGAGTGGATGAGGAAGGCCATCCGCAGCATTCGTGAGGCGAAGGAGAAAGTAAAAGGCATAGGAAATCCGCCCGAGATGCCCACGAAGCCAACAGAACCAAAGCCCAAAAAAGCGCCAATCGTTTTCCATGAAGACCAGGAAGCCCCTGAATTGTACTCACTTCAAAACGCAACCAAGTCTGGTCAGAGTATCCCTGCGGCGCCTACACCTACTTCCACTCCTGTTGCAGGTGTCCCCGGCCCTCCCGACTATACGGATGCCAATAACGCCAATTCTTCAAATCTAAGAAAACTATCAATGTCGTCTCACTCTTCAAAGACGAGCCACGGTGGGATTGGAGCGACTCTTGCCGAAATTCGCCATAGACAGCATCACGACCACTCACACACTCCTTCCGAGTACCATTTTTACCAAGCGCTCCTGCATTATTATTTATCGCCGTTAGACATTCGCATTCTGAAAGCCGCCTTTGGAGACTACGCCTCGTTTCCAGCAACGATTCTCCCCCGCGTTGAGCGAGTATCAACCGGCCATGTGGTGGACGACGAGCTGCGGAGACGCACCAAGTACCTCGCACATCTTCCGTACGGATGCGAGGTCAGTTTCCTAGAATGTGATTGGACGGATACGGTTGGACCCGAGATTTTAGAGCGCTTTAAGCCTGAGATTGAGAGGAGGCGGAAGAGGAACCAAGACAAGGAATCGAGAGAGGAGAAAGCTCGCATCAGAGCAGAGAAGGATGAATACGCCCAATTCACAAATGCAAGAAGGAAACGGCCAAGCATATCCGACAGGTTTTCCGCGGACGATTTCCAACCCTTGGTATCGAGCGATGTAGCAGAAACCGCCAATGGTGTGGATGCAGACAGCGCATCCACCTCCCCTCCCTGGCCGGCACGACGAGGTCAGGGCTTTGCGTCATTGGCGTCACCGTCAACCAGTCCCTCCGCACCTCGCACTGTGTGGGGCACGGCCGCTGTTGCCCCCACGTCGCCCATCCTTGCACCACAAGACTACACGCCTGTTGATGACGGCTGGCTCCAAGGCTGGGAGAAGGACTTGCTTCAGGAAGAAGAGATGATTGCCCAGGCGCAGGCCATGTCCTTGGGCGAAGGAGGTGAATCAGCAGCGCCGAAGAAACAAGGAGGCGGGAAGAAGAAGAAAGGCAAGAAGATTACATTGATGAGCACGAATGTTAGACGTGGCGCATAATGTTGATATAAATATGTCTATTTAAACAAATAACAAGCGCACAACGGCGATATCAGGCTGTTGGTCAAAACCAACGATTAGACTCTTTCTCCAGGGCCCCCACCCTCGCCCACCTCTTCCCACTCGTACCACTCCTCGAGAAATTCCCACCCCCAAATCCCTCATACTCACTCAAACTCGGGGGCAAATCCTCCACCCTCGTCCCCCAAGCACTCTCATTCCGTCCCAACGTCAACACCAGCTCGCCCCCCTCCGTAAAAAAACTATGCTCGATCCAATTCCTGGTATACGCCTGCCCATCCAGCGTTGCAGACTGGATATATACAGCTTCGTACGCGGGATCGAAATTTACAGAGCGAATGGTAGCGGTTTTTCCAGTCAAGGGCGATGTTATAGAGATGGAGGGGAAGAAAGGCGGGGTTAAGAGGTACGTGTTTTGCCCGGGAGAGGGGAAGATGCCCATCATGCTCATTGCTACAAACGACCCCATTGCTCCCGAGTCGTCGTTTCCTGGTAATCCGTCGTTGGTGGGCCGGAAGTAGCGTGGGATGTAGAAGTGGGAGCGGAGGGCGCTGAGGGCGGGGCGTCCGGCGTAGTGGTATTGGTAGACGGTTAGGAAGGAGGGCTTGGGGGAAATAAAATGTGTTAGTGGGTTTGGTTTGGGGGGTGGGTTGGGTTGTTTGGTGGATGGGGGTGTGCGAAACTGCGAAACTAACCTCGTTGCCGATGTACGTTATGTTCATGTCGTGCAGGTAGTTTAGTCGGCGGACGAAGGCGTCTGGTCCGCCGTATGTAGAGATTAGGCCGGCTTGGTCGCCTGGGACGTAGCTATTTGGAGTGAATCAATTAGCTTGATAGCTTCATATCAAAAGAGAAAAAGTTCGACTTCAATGAGGTTTTGACATGAACACTCACAATCCATATTCCCACAAACTACTTTCAAACGTCTCCTGCCCCGTATTCTGCAACGAACATATCCTCGTAGAACTCGGATCGATGCTCGAACACCAAAGCGGGTCCTGCGTATGCCACGTCCCATTCGCATACCGTCCCTGAAAGAAACCCGTAAACCCCGTATCAGACCCATTAAACAGCCTACTCTTCTGCTCCTTGTAAAACAAATTCTTCCAATTCGAGCTTCTCTCTGTATACTTCTTGACATCATCCTCTCTCCCCCCAAGTTTCTCTCCCATCTGCGCAATGCAAAAGTCGTTGTACGCGTATTCAAGCGTGCGAGAGACGCTGCGCGTCATTGTTCCGAAGCCTTTGTAGTCGAAGTCCTGCGTGGGTATGTAGCCCAGTGCTTTCCAGCTATCTAGGCCGCCGCGGCCTTCGTTAGACCAGTCGTAGGGTTCGATTTCTGCGTTTTTGACCACGGCTGCGTAGCCGGTTTCCCAGTCTATGTTGTCGGTTAGACCTTTGATGTACGCGTCTGCGAGCACGACGTCTGCATTCGAGCCGCCCTGCGTGTAGCCCTTGCTAAGCGTCATTCTGCAGTCTGGAAGCCAGCCTTCGTGTCTGTAGGTATCGATGAGTGAGCGAATCATATGCGTGACGCTGGCTGGATCGAGAATAGTGAGGAAGGGTATCTGCGAGCGAAAACTATCCCACAGACAGTAAAACGAATCAAAGTACGGTTCGCCGGTATCCCAGAAGGGGTTCTCGCCTGTGTAGTTCTGCGGGTTGACCATGGTGCGGTAGATGCCGGAGTAGAAGTTGCGGACCAGGGATGTGGAGACACCGGTTGTTGATATGCGTATTGGAGCGAGCTTTTGTCGCCATGATTCTTCTGCTGCGGATTTCACGGCGTTGAAGTCGAAGGAAGGGATTTCTGCTTCTGCGCTCGAGCATGCGCGCGAGGTGCTGATTAGACTCACGGCGATTCTGGCGTAAATTCCAGTAGTCGGATTGGTTTTGAAGCGAATGAAGGCTCCGCCTGGGAGTGGATAGTTGTTGATCGACCGCGATATTTTCAATTGCTTGACATCAGCACTCGCGCGACTGTTGACAAAGACGCCGTTATCCCGTATCTCCGCGCCCATGAAATCAGCGCAAAAATACCCCGTCCAAGACCCCGAACCAAAACTCGGTAGAAACCGCGCGCTCCCAGTCATTCTCCCCGTTTCAGCGTCTACGGAAATACTAGCGTTGTCTTGTCGAGAGTCGGATAGGTCTGTTAGATCTAATAGCAGGAGAGGACTGGAACTGGTTCCGTTTGTAGGGGATGGGAATGTGAAGTGGAAGAGAGAGGTGTGGTGGCTTGTTGTCATTTCTGTTGTTACGCCACTGGATAATTGTATGCTGAAGTAGCCGGGAGTAGCTTTTACGGAATTTGCGAGATAGGGTATTTTTCTGGCTCTTTTGGGGTATGTGCAGCGGTTGAGGTCGTCGCCGGGGCATGCGGCGTAGGGGAAAAAGGCGAAATTTCCGAGCGAAGGATTACCGCCTATAATAGTCAATTAGTTTATAAATCTAGGTGCGAGATATAATGTAGCTTATCTTACCTGTACCGCTGTCGTGCATTGTACTGAAGCCAGTTACGTTCCCGCCTTCAGTGGTAAATCCTCCCTGGTTGCTTTGCGAATCGACATCGGCGACGGCTTTTGCCATTCCTGAGAGCTGTGAGCAATTTACATACCCGGGAAGTCTCCTATCCTACCATATGGCAACGTCGCTCCTGGAAAGACGTTTCCTGGAAAGTCAAGTCAGATACCATAGGAAAACTTGCGAAGGACATAGTAGTTGAACGGAATCACTCACCTCCATTCGCGCTCCCTATTAACGGGTCCACGAAGGACAAGATATCGCTCGTGTTCTGCGCATGCGAAAAAGGACCGAAAATTGTAAGCAGAAAAAGTATTGAGAGTGTCTTCTGAGCCATGACTTGATTCCTCAACGGCAAGGGAAGCGAGTGACAAAAAACAAAAAAGAAAGATGCGGATACGCAAATGAGAGAATAGTCATGGATATATGGGAGCCCGGTGAAACATGTAGGTACCCGTGTCTTGGTTACGCGCATAGGTTTGGGCACCCGACGTGTACGTTGGGTCCTGTGGGGAAGGTGACATTTTGAATGGTGGTGGCATGGTTGAGGATGGATGCGGCAGAATGCGGAAGCTCCCAATTAAACTATATTGCTTGATGATGCGGGGAAGATATCCAAATCATGTTCCCAGAAATCCTTCGTCGTTACTTGGAATTCAAATGCTTGTATGTTCAGGGTACTTGAACTTCACCTTTTTGCAATTGTTGCGCAGCTCCCTCCAAAGCAAAAGCCTCGAGAACTCGATATGATAAACGAACGATTCAACAATCTGAAAGTGTACAAATTCAAGGAGCACGGCATAAACATAGCACCGTGAAATATATCACGAGTTCCAATAGTCCTGTCGCACAGAGCGTACTGTATATCGTGATCGCCATGTGGGAAGCATGTGGGCACATCACATTAAGCTTTTGTTGGGATATCAGGGGTCGTGGGACGACGCGGAAGTCCGAATCTGGCAGGTGAGTGTTTATCCCCGTTGTCTGTTCCACAAACCTGGGTTCTGCAACTTTAAAGATGTGCCCGAATCCCTGAATTTTGACCTTCAGCGGTCAAGTCTATATCTGAATTGGAAATTTGGGGGTTGATGTCATGGGAATATGTTGAATTTCTAGCAAATGGAAGCAGTGCAATATTTAAACAATCTTGAGAGTCTTCTTGATTAATAACCTGAATAATTTATTCTTTTCTGAAATGTCTGGGAGAGCAGGGTTTGAAGTCTGAAGGTGATTATCATTTCAGAGAGGGCCATCTTAATTAGATTTCCAACTATCGCATCCCATACTATCTAAATGAGAACCGATAGTATGTGCAGCATGAAATAGTCGGGAAAGCCAGTTATGAAAACGAGTCTTCGGGGAAAGCTCCGCTGACCACTCGTGCTTTGAACAACTTTGGGAGCAGCGTTTCATTGGTGCCTGAAACAAGTGGATATGCCAGTTCTCTATATGTACAAATATCTGCCGTTGCAGCGATGGAGTATTGGCTGCATTATTATTTACTCACTGCATAAGAAGAGACAAATCAGCATCAGCCATATTGGACTTTCACTTTCCCATAGCACAGAGATCTCACCCAGGTAGAGATCAAAGGAGATGGGCCGATTGAAATGAGAGGCAGACTCACGTATTGGACCAAAGATTATTGGCTGTCGTCAAGAATGTCTCAAAGTTCTACTAATTAGTGGCAGAGACTGGGAATTGCTTCATCAGATATTCATCACTGCATACATTCGGACACTTAAGGCTTTACGCACGCTCTTAAGGCCTGGTTCAGGAAAAGGCAGGCGGTTCCGACTCAGCGAATACACGATTGTGTAGGTCATGGTGTTCCCGAAGGATGTGGCCATGACGTCGGAAAGGCGCAATAGACCGCGCGGCCACTTCAGCCCCAGAATAATCCCCACACAGAACAATCTCACAACTTGAACAGTCTGAATTTAGGCATCTACATATGGTGTTGCGAACTGTATATCTCCTTTGTTTTTTTTCTAGTAAGGATGAGTTCTAGAGAATTTAGATAATTCACACAGACAATACATTGCATACTATAGACACGAACGCTTCCAGAGGTATTCAATCACTTGGAAGAGGTGAAGCATTTGACGTCTGCCTTGGGTCTGCCTTCGCTGTCCCAGCACCAAAACTATCTTTTACACGGCCAACCATGGGGTTAGAGATGAGACGGGTAGCTCGTATTCGGTCGGTATTTTACCCGTCACTAAACTAAAACAGTTAAAACACGACAGCTGGTCCAAAATCTTTAGAGTCCAGAGAGGCAATAGACGTGGTACAAATTCACACCGGTGAAGGAAACTAATCTTGCGGTTTTATCTGCGCAGAGGTCACTCGTCCTGCAGGCAAGCACTTGAACTAAAACGCCATGAGGTTCCGAGCATATCCTTGTTCAAGGCCGCACATTCTGCGAGGCCGACTCCAACTGCGCCTCGTATCTCATTGGAGGGCGGTGAAGTCGACGCTAGGTCTAAATCTGACAAAAAGCTACATACACTCTTTTGTCCATATATGGAATCTCTACTAGTCTGTGTTTGGATAACACTCGACATCACGTGACTAGAGCTATGCTCAGGATACGAGAATCTACTCTTACCGGACCCAATTAAGGAAGGCATCCTGCCGTTCTTAATCCTTCACGAAAGCATCCAAGATATGTATAAAATCTAGTCAATGACCCCACCAACGAAATCTCTTCAATAATTCTGCTATCCTTATTGACTTCGAACTCGAGATTTGGCACTCCTCTCTACATCATGACAGCTCGACGTCTTGCCTTAGCTGGGCTCGTATCTGTGTCGATACAATCGCCCCTTTTGTCGAGAGACAACTCGGCAAATGCCATGAGTTTCAAAGATGTCCCAATCACAAAGGATCTTCAATGGACTCCCTGTTTCAACAACTTTACCTGCGCCAATCTTGAAGTACCCCTCGATTACGAGAATGTTGAAGCTGGCACTACCAACATCGCCTTTTTCAAGTATGCATCTCCAGACCAGCCGGCTATGGGAGACCTCATATTCAACCCCGGAGGTCCGGGAGGCAGGTAAGAGGACTGAAACTTTGATAAATGAAATGACTTTTCTGACCTCAACAGTGCCGTCGAATTTGTCCAGAATCCCACAAACCTCGAGTTGATTACCAGTAGACTCGGCACCTCATACAACATCATCGGCATGGACCCTCGCGGTGTAGGAAGCAGCGGCCCAACAATAGACTGCTTCAGGGGAAACCATGCTCTTCGGGACTACTTCTTCAATCAGCTCTACATGACAAGACTAGATCCGGCAAGCTCACCCGACATTAAATATACCTTTGAAGAAGCAGGCTCGTTCGGCGACTGGTGTTCCAAGAACCTCAACGAAACCGCCAAATACGCGAATACTCCCGCAACAGCACGAGATATGCTACACTATTTTGAAAAGCTCGCCGAGAGCCAGGACAAGTCTGCTGAAGAAGCAAAGGTTGATTATTACGGCGTCAGTTACGGATCAACCCTTGGCATGACTTTCGCGCAGCTTTATCCTGATCGTGTAGGCCGCTTCATCATCGACGGCGTTATGGACCTAGATGATCACTACGGGGGTTCCTGGTCTACAAATCTACTACAAGCAGACGAAGCAGTAGAGACATTTAACAAATTTTGTTTCGAAGCAGGACGCAAATGCGCCTTCTACCGCAACGATCCCAGCCCGGACGCAATCAAACAGCGAGTCGATGCCATTCTGGCCGACGTCGAAGAGAGCCCAGTGCCTGTGTCTGATCCTTACTGGGTCCAGTTCCCAACTGTTGTGACACATATGGATCTACGGAGCGCGCTGATGCTTATCGTGTACAACCCTATGGATCTGTTCCCAATTTTGGCGATGGGACTTTCTGATCTGGAGCAGAGGAACGCTTCTATACTTGGAGCTACTAAGGCTACTATGCCCATTGCAACCTGCGATAATGCTTCTCCGGAATATGCGTCAAGGGGGTCGCTGTTGTCGATTGCTTGCAATGATGCAAATGGTCGTTTCAATCTTACGTCTGCGGAGGAGTGGGAAGGTTATGTGCAAAATCTCACGGATATCAGTTCATATATCGGTCCTGTGTGGGCAAGGGTTGTTAGTATCAATTGCAGAAAGCTTGAGCTATCTCCACCTAAAACCCAGGCCTGGAATGGTAAGTCTGAAATATTCTCCATACTAATATGTGCTTATGGATTGCATAGGATACAAAGTGACAGAAACTTCGAACCCCATTCTCTTCGTCACAAATACAATTGATCCCGTCACGTCAAGCTACGACAAAATGTCGGCCTTGTTCTCTGGCTCTGTGATCCTGAAGCAGGATGGTGTAGGTGTAAGTCATGTCTTTCTCTCCCTTTTTTGATTTAAAGCTAAAAGTCCATAGCATGGTGTTATGGCTGCAAAGTCTGAATGCACAACAAAGTATATGACCAGCTTTATCGAGACTGGAGAATTGCCACCAGCAGACACTCTGTGTGAGGTTTCGCCGAAGAATCCGTTCGACCAGGCAGTGCAGCCTTCCCAGGCTAAAGCGCTGTTGAAGCGCGCTTTGCCTCTGAGGATTCACGCATCGTAGAAATTCTGCAGCCTTTTACAGCGAGTATTTAGCAATCGCGATGTGTGGATGGATTTGTGCAGTCGTCTCATCAAAGTAATAATGCGGGGCTTGATCTAAGGTTGAGGACATCTCCAATCAATTCTAGAATATTAATCATTCATATCGCACTCTGCAAGATGCAACTAAGTGAGCGAAGAATATTGTTCATGACGATACTGAACGAATATATCTGTTGGAAATGATTCTTCTTCGTAATAATGGAATTCGAGGTATCTTTCTACTCCAGGAAAAATGCAGGAACTTGCGTTCAACTACAAAAGCAAATTTGGTAGGTTGTGAAATGTTTCAATGGTTAGGTGGGGAGCCGAACCATGCAGATTAGGTACAGCTAAAAGGCGGGATAACGTCACCTAACAATACTCATAGTTCATTTGACTACTGCAATCAAGCTTAAATTAGCGCATCCCTAGGTAAATCTAAATCGCAGCCTCACCATTGCCATTCTACCGGAAATGCAGTACTTCCGCAAATTCATCCTCCAAGCGATCTTCATCACCCCCACCATGGCATCTCCCCCAGACTCAACCCCCACAACGCGTATCCTATCCAACGCCGCCCGCGACTCAATCAACCTAAACACTCTCCCATTCCTCAGCGACGTATTATCTTCAATCACTAACCTCTCAACCCCACTTTCAACCCTCCCATCATTTCACAACGCCTTCCGCATAGACACCCACACGCACCCGGTCCCCTCCTGGTTCCGCTCCCTCCAACCTCTAGCCGCAGGACGCGAAACGCCGTCATGGGACGTTTCATCACATCTAGATTTCATGGCCGCGCACTTGATCAAGCACTCGGTTCTATGTATTTCGACTCCGCAGGCTAACGCGTTTCCGCAAGATCGCGAAAAGACCGTCGCGCTGGCGCGGCTTTTGAACGAGTTTTCTGCTGAGCTGTGTAGATTGTATCCGGAAAGGTTCAGTTGGATGGCTGTGACGCCGCTGCCGTATGTGGAGGAAAGTGTGAGGGAAGTACAGTATGCGATTGAGGAGCTGGGTGCCGTGGGTGTTGGGGTGTTGACGAATCATGAGGGCGTGTATCCGGGCGATAAGTCGTTTGATGAGTTATGGGGGTATCTTCAGCAGAGGGCGGAAAATGGTGATGGGAAAGAGATTGTTTTTATTCACCCTACTGATCCTGTGCTACGATTGAGCGACGGATCTTTGGTGAATTCGAATCCATGTAAGCAATGTTTTCTTGGGTAAAATCATAACATCGCTTACCGTTCGCAGCACCGCTACGTTCCGGCCTTGGAGAATTCTACTTTGAGACTGCGAGAGCTATTTCTAGCATCACTGCCAACAAGACAATTACTAGGTTTCCCAACCTCCAATGGCGCGTATCTCATGGGGCGGGAGCATTTCCTGACATTTCAGATCGCTTCTTACTTGGATTTCCAGATGTAGCGGGAGAAGCAAGGAAAGCGTATAAAGAGCGCTTCTGGTACGACAGTGCAGGCCCTGTATACCCAAATCAGATCAAAGGGTTAATAGAAGGTATGGGAGTAGGAACGGGGCAATTAGTATTTGGGACGGTACGTTTGTTGAAAAATAAGTTCATTCATCTAATCGTCATTAATTTTATTCCTGAGTTCCAAAATAATGTTGTTGTTCAATATGACAAGGGCAATTTCCAAACTCCTCGCTAACATATAACAGGATTATCCATACGGTATCGGTTTCTGGGACGTAAAAGCAAATATTGCCGGACTTGCGGATGCTGAGTTTATCTCATCGACGGAGAAAGACGATGTGTTTTACAGGAATGCGCAAGTCTTGTGGTGGGGAAAGATAGAGAACTTATGAGCGACTTATGCGTCCTACAAGGTGCTTCAGCTTGGAATGTCTATGAGCCCTCTAGCGTTGTGCGGGAGGAAGAGCTCGCACGATTGAAACCCATTTCCATTTGGAAAGCCAGGCCCCCGAAGCCTTCTTGAATCACTTTACGACCGGCTATCTCATTCGCAAATTCAAGCTTTTGCTGTAAGGGTTCATCTTTGAAGTTGACAAGGGCAAACAGCATGCCAGCAATGAAAGTATCGCCCGCTCCAACAGTACTAGCAAAATGTCAATTCTCCTCAAATCCCGCAAATTATGCAGACCTACTCAATAACAGGCGCAGTGCCTGTACTCGGCCGCCAACCATTTACTGTTGCCCACTCTCTGTGATTATTTGACACTTTGTGTACAGCGGCGGCACCTGCGGCACCCCATGTGCAACAGAGAATCGCACTGTAATGACGTGTTAATTACAGTTCAATGTCACGAGCGGGGAAAATTTGAAACATGCCTACCCATCACGCGCCACTTTAGTCTGTTCTTTCAGGAAGTTCTCGGCATCATTAAACCCGTTTTTCTGCGCGCAATGTGTTATTGCTTTCCATCAGGGATACCACACCGAAAACGGCTCACCTCTGCCCATATCTTAGAGTAGAACACCAAATCCGCCTCCTTCGCAGCTTCCGCCATGCCTTTGCGCTCAGGCTTTTCGCACTCTACGCTTATCTTGAAGTCACTCGAAGCCGGATCGGAACGAAGGTGCCTAATGCAATCAAGTGTAACATCTGGGATGCGGCCCTCGAAATGATACCAGCCATGTCTTGCATCCTCGGCCATTTCCAGTAAACGGACCCTTGCGATAAACTCAAGAATATCCATTTCACGAAGGCCATTGAAACTAACAATGGTTCTGGTGATGTTCTCCTTGTCCTCTTCATTCCGGAGGATAAAACTTTGCGCCGCTTCCTTGTGGCCTTGCCGGAAGATGCCAGAATTCTCCATGCGTACGTCTGGTAGAGAACGCTGAATAAATTTGAACGCGTCCGAGTCTTCCATTGGCAGAACTGAAAGCAAGTGCAGAATAATCGGCGTTGCGAGCATGGATTGCGGAGAACCCGTCTTTACTCGCATGATCAGTTGGCTGAGAACCTCGAGAGTATTGGCAGTATTACCGCCACGGCGACGAACGAGCGAGGAGGCTCGGAGCTTGTCATCTTCCATGGGAAAATGTGGAATACTGGAATTGTCAACATGGGTCTAAGAAGGAAGCGAGATCATCTGCCTACTTCAAAATAGTGTCAATGTAGACGGCCCCCACGCAAATAATGTGCTGCGCCATATCGAATTGGTACGAAGGATTGATAGCCGGATGTGGTGTTGGGCAGCTACCTATAGGGCTAATTTTGGGGAAGAAATCTCCCCGTTAGACCGGAAAGCCGATATTGATGCCCAGTTAAGTAATAGCTCCTCATGTGAATACTTCTTCCCTACTCTGTGCCCTTTTCCGTCACCTTTTCTCTCCGTACAAAACGATATGGTCACCGTAGAACTTCCCATTCGCTTAGCAAATAGAAAGCTCCATGGAGGTGTCGTCGGTTAGCGCCGCCACGGTGGTCCGAGCGCCAATCACAGAAACGGAGACTTAGCCGAAGCACTCTTCATTTTTCCATTCCTAGCTAAAAATCAAGCATTTATTTGTAAGAATTTCTGACGTAGTCTCAGAGAGATCTAGTCCGCTTTAGTGTGTAGTCATCAGAGGGAATTCGAATCCCTCTGTGGCGCATCTTACTACCAACTCAGAAGGGAACAAGTGACTTTTGTATAATATTCTGCACTAGTGCTTCCATCACTGGCGATAACTTCTTCTGGGGCAGATTAGATCAGGTCGTGCAGTCTGATCGCAGAGATAGACGTGTAACCATAGGCCTAGGGCCGCAGACATCAATGCTAGAATTAGAATGTGCGGTAGATATAAAAAACATTAATTTTTTCCTCCTTTCATTGAAACCATGCCCGTACCGATACCTACGCGTATGACCCATCATCACTTATTCACGCAATGCTCCAACCTGCGCATTCCATCTCCCTCTCCTTCTCACGCACTGAACACGTATCATTAGAATCCAAACATTTTCATAAGCAAGCACCACGGCAACAAGATCACGATACTTCAAACAAGGCGAGTATCGCATAGATATGCGTGAAATAGATGATGAAGTAGATGAACATTGGCATAATGAAGGGAATATGTACCGTTCCCGCTATGTAATCCAAACTTACAATACCGTTCATCCAAACATTGATTAAATTACGCCAGTTTCAGCCAATTGCTGTACCCAATGGCCAGGGAATTCGAAATAAAAATGACGTGCTATTCAAGCACATATACCCTCAAAAAAATGACCAGCTATCCAAAGAAGCTGCGAACATGCTGGCATGCCGGAAGCTTCAAACCCTCAACCATCCAAGATAATAATATTATTATAATTAAATCCATCTCATTACGTATTCCAAATGTTTCCCCTTACCACCCTCGAATTCCACAAGAATTGATACCGAGATTGCTTATCCAATCATGAAAGTATAACCGTGGGAACAGAGGAGCCGGAGTTGACACTACTAGAACCATTCACGAAGTTGCCAACCGTTTAGACGACACGACCCTTGACCTGCTTGAAGTCCTTTACTGAGATGTCGCGCCACATCATGGCACCAATGAGTCCGAGAACCAGAACGGAGGTGGCTGAAATACACATGTACTTCTGCGCATCGCTGTATGCCAATTCAATCGCACGTCTCGCAGGAGAACCAACTGCGTAGCTTAGCTGCACAGTCAAATCACCGTAAATCGTCATAAGCTCTCCTTGGTTCTCAGCAGGCAGATAGTCGCCCAGTTTGGCGGGGAAAACGCCGGTCCAAATGCCAGAAGCAATGGAGCTTCCTATAGCCCCGCCGATGCTGGTGAACATACCCTCAATGGCGAGCACGACAGCGACATACTGATGGCTAGTGGCAGCCATGGCGGCAATTTGCTCCGTAATGACGAGGCCTCCACCAGCGAAGGCAATGAAAATTTGGCACATAATGACATAGCCAACATCCTGGTCAGCTTGTCTGAAATGAATCATGAGACCAACGCCAAGGAACATCAAGGGCACTCCAGTATATACGGCAATCCACTTGAACTTGCCAGTCCAGATGATAGCAGCACCAACGATGAATGACCAGAAACATGCGCCAATGCTGTAAATGTTTACAATGTAACCGGTCTGTGTGACATTCATGTGGTTGACAACCTGGAGGAAGGACGAGAAGTACGCGTTCCACAAGTAGAAGCTGATGAAGAGGACTCCCGCCAGCATGCAAGCACCGAATACCGTGCGGTCAAGGAGGAGCTCGTAAGGAATGAAGGTCTTTTGAGCGACGTACTTTTCGTAGAGAGCGAAGCCGATGAGCATCAGACCACCAATGACATAGAATGAGATGACCAACGGGGAGTTCCAGCCACCCTCTTGATACGAGTAGAGGTTGACAGGCAGCAGGAAAAAGACAAGCCCGCCGGTTAGAAGGAAGAGACCACCGATGTCAAATTCATGAAAGTAGTAAGTGCAACTCTCGCTGAAAGTGCGCTGACTCTTGCCTGGAACAATGAGGCCGGCTTTCACGGCCTTGCGGTAGTTCCACCAGAAGAGGAGCAGGAGTGGGGCGCAGGGTACCAGCGTGATGATGACAAAGGACCCGTAGAACCATCGCCAGCCAGGGCCGTCGAGGTAGGCCTGGGAAAGTGGTCCGACAATCCAAACCGTGGCAATATAAGGGGAGCTCACATAGGCGTACATGAATCCTCGGTGCTTCAAACGGGAAGTATCGGCAATAAAGATACTGATGGTGTACGCCATTCCGTTGTAGCTACGCAAAGTCAGCGACTTGTTATCAATTATACAGGAGCCAAAAACACTTACCCAACCAAATAGAAGATTTGTGCGGCGGCATACGTTTGCACACCGTCACAAGCAGCCATTAGTGTCAGGCCGAGCATGATCAAAACGGTGCAGAGCAGAAAACCTTGAGGGCGACCGAAGATATCCAGTATTTTGGCGAGGGGGAGTTTGAGCACACCACCCATGATTCCGGACATGACATTGGTGTAGGCGGTCAAGGAGTGCTCTTGGAATGAACTGGTAACATACGGCGTCATCAAGTAGCCGGAGCCCTGGTGCAGAGCGTCCACGAAGGTGATGAGCCACATACTGGATATGGAGGTTAGAATTGACTCAAGTGCCGCAGTGGAAATGAAGCATTGCTCACAGAATGTAGGCCGCAATCAAATCATTCCTCGTCCAGACGGTGGTGGTTGCTTCGATCTTGATGACACCGTCTTGAGCGCCAGCAGTGAAGCCTTCGGTGCTTCCAGCATCGTCAATGTCGACGGGATGTGTGGACTTGACGACAGCAGGCTCGCCAGCCTTGACAGCCTCATCGAGGTTCATCTTCTCCGGGTCATGAGCAGGGCGCTCGGCTGTGGTGTTGTTGCCATTGCCATTGTCAACAACAGGCGCCTCTTGGAGGACTGGGGGTCGGAACGGGTTCCTCATAGCTGCTGCGTCTGCATGCAATAGCGAGATATGAGTATGATAGAACAAAAATAATGGTAGAGGTTACTGACTGAGGGGAGAGGCAGAAGGATAAGGGCAGCAGTGGGAGAAGGCTGAGAAAAAGTCGGGTGAGGAGAGGCAGACCCGAGAGAGCGGGAAGGTGAAGTAAAATATAGACAGGGACCCTGTCAAGGTCAAGCAGCGGTTGGGTGGATGTGTGTGGCACGACAGAAAGCGGGCACATTCACACAAATCATGGATGTACACGGCCGGGGTTCAAACTTCACAACAAAAACATCCACACCCACACCCACACCCACACCAGCAGCTCCCTGGAGCTACCGTATGCTTGCCGCTACGCCCCTCCCCTACCCTCCCCTACCCTAGCACGAATACGACATTACATGGTCTGCCGGGTGGGGTTCTGATGCGCGTCTGCAGCTGCAAGCGACGCCATACAGTTGATGGGCCGGCCGCATTTCTGCGATTGGCTTAGTCGGGGTGAAAATTTTGATCTGATAAACCGGTCTGTCGATTGTTTTCCTGGCCTGTCCGAGCCTCCACCAGTCCTTGGCGAGCCCGCCCTTCCACCTCCCGTACAATTAAAGTTATCTGATCCGTCCTAAAGGCTACAGAGAGGCTAGAGCTCGGCAGGTGGCGGCATCTCCGCATCCCCTCCCCGCGCCAGTACCTGCCTGGGAACGCCACTGCCAGTACATACCGACTATGTAGCTCAAAAACCTGGGGAAAATCAGCTGCTTTGGGGTTGGCTGCAAAGCTACTTGAGACGTCTGATGCTAATCTGCAATGTCGATTTTACAAAGACGAGTCCCCCGTTACTGCCCGCCTTCTCCATCTCCAGCACAAAAACGAGCGACCACCCTGCAAAATTTCGATACTTGTTGGCCCCCGTTGCGCCAGCAAGCTTGGGCGTCTTGGATGTCTTGGGCGTCTTGGAGCACCACCGTGGCGCCTCCGCTGCTCGTTGATGGGCTAACAAGCCCCAATCCAAGAATCCGCAAGATTCTTGACAAACATTGGCAGACTGGAGCATCGTCCTTCGATTGGAGACTGCCCGCCCGCTGCCGATGACGGAGATGAATGACTTTCTCAAAATACTGTACAACTGCCTGCTTCAACGAAACTTGCTCTCGCTTCCGACCGCCCGTCTGTCAGCGTGGGATCTGCACTCTTCTGGGGACTCGATTTCGTAAGCTCAGACTAGACTGCCCACTTTGTTCTCTTGACAGGCACCTTGCTTTTTCGTTCCGCCACGTTGGGTTTTTGTCTTCGGTTTTCTCCGCGTCTGCAGCGCATCCTGAGAGTTTTTGAGATGATGTTGCGCACCTGCTCGGTGGCTCTCGCGGGGCAGAATGAGTTGGATGCAGGCACTGGTCACCATCCAAGAACACCGTGCCCATATACCTCCTTTTTGAAACACTATCAACCAAGAAAAATATTCGTTAGCCCTATAGAATTGTGAGAATATTTGAAATAATTAATTTTTGACGATAAAAAATAATATGATGAAGGAGTGGTGCGGGTGGTGGCTAACATCCGGCTTGTTCTGCCCCGCAAGAGGGTGGGTCATTGCTCCTTCCAACTTCGACATTTACCTGCACGTGCCTAAACCACCAACCCAATAAGTATACAGTCTTTCCATTCGTCTAAAATTGGCAGATTATTTATTGCCTTCTTCGTTGATTACTTTGGTTCTTCCTTCACTGGAAGCTCAAAAAAGGCCAAGCCTTCACATGCTGTCTACACATTGATGTTGCCTCTACTAGCATCTCGGCATTCTCCATCAACATCAAAACGCTACAGCACAGCTCGCCTACACTTATTTTCAGCCAGCCGTTCGTAATTCTATGCAAGTGACTTGATCATGCGAACAGCATCACTCCAATTCATCACGCTGGTCTGTCCGGGAGCCTGGAACCGACACCGTGTCTTGTCACATAAGCCTTGAATGCAGAGCGAGCTCTTGGCCTTGTCCCATGCTATTTTCTCGTTCCGCAGTACGCAGTACCTTGTTTACTAGGATCAGCTGTGGTAGCGTGGGGTTCCTTCCGCATCATGGCTTCGTCACAATCAGCTTCCATCTCCGAACCATCTCCACCAGGAATATCCAATAAGCCACAGGTACGTCCTGAGACTGCCATGGCCCCCGGCTACGGCATTGTAGAAAGCCACAACATTGGCACCAATCGTTCTAGCCTGGTAATAGATTCAGCCTTGGGGCCCTCTTTTAGTAATTTAGGGGATCATCACCTGAGCTCCACTCCCTACCGTACACGCCCAGCTTCCGGCCGCTTCCTCGTCTAAGTCCCGCCGCATAGCCAAGCAGGTTTGTCACATCGGCCGGTGGAACGTTGCCATGCCCGCTTAGAGTGTAGCCAGTCAGAGCCGTCTCATATATAATCACCGAAATTCCAGAGATTTCTGATCCCCAGCGATGGAATCCAAAAATCCAAATCCCCTTCATACTGCTCAGGCGCTTTAGTGAATGTGGACCCAGTGAGTGTAATTTGGTGGCCATCCAGAGAGCCAAGACGAAACCAAAAACCCCCATCTTACCCACCATGTCACAAAAGCTACGGTCAAACACATAAGTGCAATCGATTCTACTCCTATGTAAACATCCTCACTCCTAGACCCAGACCCAGACCCAACACTTCTCACGTGTAGATATGCTAACGCGCCAAAGAAGTTAAGAGAATGGGAATACTTTATTCTGAGGCTCTCCCAACCAGGGCATGGTTGGGTGAAGCAGCAACTCGCCAAAGTAACGATCTTATGCATTTCAAATCATGACTACGGACAGTCAATACCATAGGTAGATTCGACCTTCTAAATCTGCCTTTCAGGTATGAGCTCCACGATTTTGTTTCTAAGCAAATCGCTTAAGAGTGTGCCGGGGATATTATGATCCATCCATACTAGACAAGGGTTTGGATTCAGCAAGAAATGAAGCTCGCATCTTCTCTGCTATTTTAGTATGGAGACTAGTGGTTCACGGCAAAGGAACTCGCGATTTTGGTGACCATTGAAGTTGATGAAATTAAAAACTCGGGCAGCCGCCTCTCCTCGCATCCGAAAAACCAGGAAAATCCCAGTTCTCTGATCTCTCAGTCTCGCATTATGAATCGCGCCTTTGGGCCTGAGAGCCGTATCGCCCAGTATTGCTCGTACCATGAGGCGCGTCGTCGCCGAATTAAGTTAGTTGAAATCATTTCAATAGCTCTTGCCGCTAAATCCACTGATCCTAGAGAGCGAGTATTTGGGATACTTGCCTAGCCTCCTTCAGACATTGCAGTTGCAATCACTCCTGATTATGGCTCCACATCGACTCCACGAAGCGTATCTACAGATTTTTTTTTTCCAAGTGCTACTCTCCGTGCAGGGGAATTTCAACCTAATTGCTGATTTCCCTAGCAAATACGTACATAGCACCGAAACATTTCAAATGCCCATTTGGGTAGTGGATTTTCCGCAGGTTATAACGGAAATGACAACCCGCCAATGCAAGCAGACGCGACCAAGACTTTTACTGCAAAAAACTCTTGGAAAGAGGGACCTGACAGTGTAACGTTCTCTGTCGATGGGCGTTACATTCTGTGTGCGGGCGTCTTTGTTGGCCATGTGGCATGGTTTCAGTAATGCTCGGGATTTCTTCTACTGAGGAGACAATCCTACCAATGTAGTTGGGCCCGAATGCCATTAGAGAGCATACCACCCACTCGCCTCGCACAACCAATGACGATACAAAATTGTCGCTTTCACGTGTTATTCGCCTGTATAGCAAGTCAGACCATGAACACGATGCTGATTTAGACATTCTCCAAGCGCCATGACCGAGTTCTGGTGGCTGGAAAACCTTTGAAGATGTTTCGGATCCGTGTAGTCCGGACGACAATAGCCAGCAATCCCTACGGCCTCTGCTATCTACATCTGCGTGCCTTCATGTTGTATTCTTGGCTTTAAGGATCGTCGCTTCTTTCCCCATATACAGTATTCCTTTCCTCTCCGTGAATACTTTGCCAACGCGACTGTCACTAGCCCTGGTGTTAAAAGTTTCATTAAGACTGCACACTCTATATTTTGTCAAGGGATAGCTAAATACCGCTTATTTACAACGGGAAACAACCGAATTGGACGAGTGCCCAGATCCGCACAGCTTTGTGATAGGATTGCAGTGCTAGACGTGTGCACTTTGCCAGTGGTGTTGGGTTCCTGGGAGCGAGTATTACTAGATTGTAGGTACATGTTACGTGGACGGGTTGATGAAGGGAGAAGCTGTGTTAGGAATGAAGGAAGCCAAATTTCAAGAGCGCAAGAGAGCAAACTCTCCTTATATTAAGACAGCGCAAATCTTCCTTCTTATTATATGTCTAATTCCTTTCGCACAATAAGTTCTGTTTTTCTTTATTAAGAAGATGGAAGTAATGTACTCCACGAGAGAGCGACGCGTGTTTGCCAAGACCTTATTAGATGAAATGATACTGTACTTCACTATACTGTGCCTCAATGTACGAATGCGCAATCTATCTATAACAAAGGCGACCGATATTGTGTCCTGAGATACGCTTATTTGAGAGGAATCATAGCATCTCCGCAGGTATCCAGGTATCACAGCTAAATACGACGGCATGATAGTAGTATGCGCGTCTCTATATGGGCTTTGGACTTGAAAGCAGTGGTTTTGAGGGAGCCCTGATTACCGAGGACTACAATAATGATCCTTCAGTATACAGTAACAAGTTTCTGTGATGAAATTTCCGCGACGGATGGATTGATAACTCATTCCTGTTGGTGGTCAAGCTCTACCGTCGAGGAAAAGTCCAGAAAGAAGCCACGAGCTTCACTAGCTCAACCGAACACATTTGTTGGCTTTAACGTATCCATTGTAGGAGTGATTGGTATGTTATATCCAGTTTTGTTTGCTTCTATACCTTAAAGTATGATGTGTCTTTGTAACACTGAAGAGAAGGTTGATGGCTTCGACTATTTGTAACTATTTCTGGGCTTTTCGACGACAGAGGAGCCAGGGGCGCCTGTGTAGTTCGTCGTCGGGATATCCGCATGAATCTTCTTTGTGAGAGACAACAGAACATCAGATTCTTAGAATTCCTCTTCGACGTGAACGGTGGTTATCTTCACAATCCATTACTGTATTTACATTGCTGAGTTTAGCTTCGTTCCCCCCTAGATACCTTTTTGAGTTCAGCCCAGTGATATTAGTTATTATCCTAATGAAGATACTAAACGTCTCCTTATCCTCTTCCAAATAGTTTCTTCACCTCTTTCTGGTATACTTCTCACACAATTCACACTCCTCTGCTCCCGAATTTGCGCTTCAGTGAACCAATTTCCATGCAACCCATACGGAACCCTAGTAGGCAAATTAATCTTACAAACTACATGTTCCATACTCTTAGCGTCCAGCACCCAGAGCTCACTCTTTGTGTCGTCTCTGCATTCTCCATTCACATCCAACTGGCTTTCGTCGAAGACATAGAAAAGTAAATATCCGTCATCTTCGGGGTATGATGAGCTATCGGATTCACAACCCCATCCTCGCGGCACAAACCTTGCTTCTTGTGCAAAATGCCTCGGTGGAAGCTTGAAAATCTTGATAGCATCATTCGGATCCCTCGAAGAGAGAACTTCCCGAAGGTCCCTTTCATCAACACATCCGGTAACTTTTCTCGGTGGAGACGCTTCTGAACGCTCAAGTAAGGTTTTTATGTCAATTTTCACAATGACATCGATCAGAGTTCCTTTTCCTAGGGCAGCGCCGAACGAGCCAATGGTGGTGCTGCAGCCATAAATGTAGCGAGCGAATTGCATTTCAGTGCGCGGCGAGACAGTTGGGAATTCAAAAGGGATAGCGGAGAGTGCAAATTGACGAATTATCGTGCTAGGTTCGGTAGGCGACGTGGAGAAGCAGTAGTAGTATAAGCGGCACTGCTCGACTTCATCGTCACACATTGATACACTCGAAGTAATGCCCTTCGCTCCGAAAGCAGCGTCAGTCTTATACGGCAGTGGCTGTGTCTCGTCCGGTCGCATGTTTTCAGGATCTGGTAGCTTGTGCCCTACAAAAGGAATTTTCGTGCTCTTTTTAGTCGACCGTTTAGGGTTTGGGCGGGGAGGTGCCATGTTACCGGCACTGTAAACTAAAGAGGCAGAGGTAAGACGGCATGCAAGGAGATTAACAGCCGTGACTTGGCCCCCAGAGTCCAACTCGTCCCATGTATTAGCAGTGTGGAAAATACAGCATGCATCTGTTTCAAACCAATGTATGCTAGCCGGGTTGTGACGCGGAAACACACCGAATCGAGATGGATATTCCGGTTCGTATACAACCATTGGTTTGTTTTTCACTAAATTGAAAGGTGTGAGGGACAGTGGTAGATCCAAGATGACGGTATGCTGTTGTGATACGCCGAAATCATGCATCATTTTTCCTCCAGAGCATCCAGGAATTGGTATACTGAGCATCTTTCGTTGTTCGCCAATGTTTGGTTTGGTAGCATGGTGTGTAGACGGTAAGAGAGAGTAATGCACGTAAGGTGGTATGAAGCTAGAGTGAAATAGCATCATTTCCCCGGTTCTGATGTCAACCTTGGGATGACCCGTCGTCCATTGTCTCATCGAACTGAGCAGACCTGTCCCGCCAAAGACTGGCTCTTTTTCAATCAAACCCGTACTCTCTTCCTTTACTGATGATTCTCCTTCCACGCGGTTCCCGTCGTACCAGCCGACAGTTTCCAGCTTTGGCAGTGAGACGCGGATGGGTGGTCCACTTTCGCAAGTCGCCAGTGCCCGGCCATCGTGATAGAGGACTGCAGTATTTGCGACACTAATTTTCTTAATCGCATGCCTTGATCCAGGGAGGTGGGATAGTATTACAATCAACATTGTCCGTAGTATTCCCCAGAGGATGGTGATGAGCCTGGAAAGTGGATTGACTAAAGTTGCTATACTCGGCAGTATAGGTGTGCGTAGTGAATCGTTATCATAAGTGGCCAGTAGTACATCAGTTAGTACAAACTGATTGACGAAATATAGGGAAGGTTCATGTGACGTAATGTCGAACCAGACTCCGGAGAGCATGCCATCGCCGTCAAACCAGTGAGCTTCTCGGTCATGGTCGGAATTAGAGAGTGGATTTCCACCATTTCGTACATACATGCCACCATGCAACTCCTTAGGAATATCGCCAGTCCATGATACCGGGGTAGGAGGCCATGTTTTGGTAACGGGAGCAAAGTTGCCTGAGAGGTATCTGTGTATTTGCGTCAACATGAGCTACTAGATATTTCTACTGGAACGTACGGGTGCTTTGATGTTACCCGCTTAGGCCCTTTCTTCTTCATCTCTGTTCAAATTTGTATTGTGAATCAAATGCTGGAGTCCGCCCTATGACGTGAGCAGGTAATCTACAGTCCTCGAAATACTGCATTCGGATAATCGTATAATAGACTACAGAATTATGGTTACGGTTCTCGGCAAAAACGGCTGCTGCGCAACATTCGACAAAGCAAGTAAGCGTACTTAGTACTTGTAAGAGTATGGAGCGCCCAAAATTGAGGGCATACTTGTATTGCAACAAATAGCTCTCTGTGATCGTCGAGGCGTAGTCATGACATAGGTTGGAAGCTTGTTTTGGGAGTCGCTAAGCCCAATCTGGCAAGCGCCACCCAATGGGACATCTCCGTCATCATTGCTCTTGCATCTCTCCATACCACAACATTTCAACACTTCTCAACATGGCGTGTTCAATATTTGCGCCCATTCCCCGCCCGCAGCTTTATAGCTCGGCTAATCACACTTGGTTCCTGGATTCTTCGTGACCCGTCGCAATTGAGGGCATGTGAAATCGAATTCGATCAGCGTCACTATGGGTTTTGTATATGCTTTGTTGTATGTACTGTCTCTGGAAATTTCACAGCCTACACAACCAGCAGGTTTACATCTACTGACCAGTTTCCTTCAGTCATGTTACTTATACCATTCCGCCTGCAATACTACTAACGCTACTATACCGCCCGCTGTTCACCAAGCTTGACCTCTATAGAATTGCTTTTCTTATAGCCGTACGGCGTCCACTAACTCGAGTGATCTGCCGTTAACGAAGTTAGATTGCAGTTGCCTCAACTATACCATGGGACTCATACCTGATTCGCAACAACATATGGAGTTACCCAGACTATGTCATCATTGGGCCCACGCTCTTCAAGATTCCTCTGGAAGAAGTCTTCTTCTTCATCATTCAAACGTATAATACCTCGCTATTGTACATCATTTTGAGCCGAACTACCTTTCAACCAGTCTATCTCCGAGCCAGAGGGCCAGGTATTCGTTCAGCATGGCACTTCCGAAGCTTTCTCGGACAGCTTGCACTTCTGTGTGTGATTGGCTGGGGCTGGTGTCTCGTAAAAGCGAACGAGCTCGGGACTTACACAGGACTAATCATTGTGTGGGCAGGACCGTTCGTTTTGCTTTTGTGGTACAACATCATACACGACCAATCATCATGCTTGCTTGCTAACTTCATACCAGGAGCCTTGCATATCAATTCATCCTAGGACTTCCGCTCTCCAACACAGCGATACCTATCATGATACCAACACTGTACCTCTGGATTATTGACACCATCGCTCTTAATCGAGGAACATGGGTTATCACCACCGGCACAAAGAACGGAGCCCATCTCTGGGACGGTCTGGAAATCGAAGAGGCCCTCTTTTTCCTCGTGACCAATACCATGATTGTTTTTGGGCAGCTCACTTTTGACAACGCACTTTCCATCGTCTACACAACTCCAAGCCTCAATTCCAAGGCCAGTCCTACCCCATCACCACTGACACTAATACAAGCTCTTCTTCTTCCAGCATCGTCGTACAATCAAGCACGTCTCACCGGCTTGGAAGAGGCTGTCGACCGTCTAAAGCGCAAAAGTCGCAGCTTCTACCTTGCATTGTCGGCTTTTCAAGGCCAACTTCGTACCGACCTACTCTTGCTCTACTCCTTCTGCCGCGTCGCTGATGATCTAGTTGACAACGCAACAAGTGCCACAGAAGCCCAAGACAGTATAAAAAAACTCCACACTTTCCTTGACATTGTATACACCCCAAAGACACCTCCTGCGACACTCTCAGCCTATGTCACAGCTAACTTTCCCCGGGACACACAATCCGCCCTTCTCCAACTTCCCACCACTAAACTCTCTCGCCAGCCTTTACAAGACCTCCTCCATGGCTTCGAAACAGACCTCGCCTTCAACAGCACCCGCCCGATTCACGAGGAGGCTGACCTCTCCCTCTACGCCGAGCGCGTTGCTGGCACCGTGGCTCAAATGTGCATAGACCTCATCTACCACATCTACCCTCATCCCGATACCTCTCCAGAGTTACAGAAGCACATCCTCGCTGCCGGAAACCGCATGGGCATCGCACTTCAATACGTCAACATTGCGCGCGACATCAGTGTCGACGCCAAAATAGGCCGCGTCTATCTCCCCGGCACCTGGCTCGAAGATGTTGGTCTTTCCTACGAATCCGTCTTGAATGATCCTAGTGGTCCTCTGATTGAATCCCTGCGCTCACGCCTCCTGGACGAGGCGTTCAGCGTGTACGAGGGTGCGCGAGCTGCGATCGAGGGGTTGCCAGGGGAGGCGAAGGGTCCAATTCGTGTGGCGGTAGAGAGTTACATGGAAATTGGAAGGGTGCTGCGGCAGGAGGGGTGTGTGATTAAGGCGGGGAGAGCGACGGTGCCGAGGGCGAGGAGAATGGCTGTTGCGTGGAGGGCTTTGAATCGATGAGTGTTGTAGTGGGATTTACCTACGTGGTGATTGGTGTAAGATAGCCGGGCCCTTCGATACCTACACATTTGCATAATTTAGTCTCTCCCCTTTTCCTGCCCTTTTGAGTATTCACACCTATCCTTTTCTTCTCATATTCTCGCATTGCATTCGCATCCTCTTTATAGAACATGGTATAGACAGGAATCATCCTAGATAGACCATAATCGAAACACTGATGTAATTGACTATTTGTAATACCAAAGTCCAAGACGTATATTTTGCTAAACTCATATTTGTAATTGGGGTATATCAAATACTCTCGCGCCCTCTCTCATATCCACATCGTCCTTTTTTTTTTCCCATTACGCAAACGTATCAAAGAGTTCCAAATTACTGCTTTTGCGCTTCTGCACGCTGAACGCCCCGCTGCTCGGTCTGCGTACATATCATACTATATTATACCGTGCCAGCGTATACTAACGATCTGTCTGTTTGTTTTGTTTTCAATTGTGTTGTTCAGTGCCGATGATTTGCATTCCACCTCAGCACAACAACATCCCCTGATTTGCTTCTCAATTAAGCGCTCGACTTATCGCGGTGGTTGACAAAGCGCGATACAAAACTCTCTGAAATCGCCCTTGGTAGCCTCCTCAATATCCTCCTCCACTACGCGCCCATACTTCTCCTCATACTCAATCTTCACACGCGTCATATGCATGCGATCCCAGTGAAGGCGCGTGAGTCTTGAAATAAGGAGTTCGTAGCGCTGCTGGCGATCGTGCTTTGAGGAAGATTCTTTGGAGGAGATTTTTCCGGATGAGGTGCGGGGGCCGTCGAGAGTGGGTTCGATGAGGTCCATCAAAGCGTGATGCAGGAGCATGGCGTCGCGGGCGGGGCGGTTTATGACACCGTTGAGGATGTGGGCGATTACTTCGCCCTGGATGAAAATGTTAGAAGTTGCGAGGCAGGGGAGTTTAGTTCTTGGTGGGAAAGTTGGGATACTTACAACGAGGTTGTTGCTCTTTCGTAGGGCGTCCCGAGCAAAGTTGCCTTGATATTTGCGTTCGTAGGTTCGGAGAACTTCTCGGAGATGAGCATCGCTGCGCATTACTACGACGCCTAGCATTGCGCTTTCGCCACCTTCTCGCGCCTTTAGCGCTTTGTATAGCGTGTCTACGTCGCGGTTCCTGTACTCCGTAGGCCAGACATCGCTTTCCTCTTGACGCTCGCCCTCGAGCGCCATCAAAATCGCCTTGCGGAACTTATCGGCCTTGAGCTCCTTGTCCATGCAGCGGGTTAAGGAGTCACTATAACGCTTATCCTTGAAAGCATCCTTGATTTCACGGATTTCGTAGTTTTGACGTCCCATCAGGGCCTCGATCAGGAGCTCGCGGCGAGCAGAGTTCGATTGATACCAGTAGTTGGCCCAGTATCCCTCGCTCTCATATTTTCCGAGGGCTGTGACATATGCGATCTTGCCAAAGTTCCCAGATGTCTTAAGCTTGATGTGTTTTGCGATGTTGATACCGCGCCCTTGGACTTTGCAATGGCGCTTGTACTCGGAACGCAGTTCCAGCATTTGGTCGTGCGATAGCGCTGGTAGGATATCGATTATCGTGTCTACATCTGGGTTTCGCGAGGCCATGGCATCTACCAGTGCCAGGGCATCGTCCGTGGCGTCGTATATTCTCACTCTCCTCTCCTTCTTTTCGCGATCTCGGTCATCTCTTCTGTCGTCTCTTCTATCGTCCCGCCTATCATCCCGCCTGTCATCTCGTCGGTCATCTCGCCCAAAAGCCTCAAGCGCTAGCTTATCTTTGTGCTTAGATCTCCGAGGCGGACTGGGTGATTGCTGTGCAGATGAATGAGCACGACGCCGGCCATGGAAAGACTGACTTGACTGCCTCGGAGACATGCCGTCCAACATGGGAAGATGGTCCAAGTCATCATCCAACATCATCGCCTGGGGCATTGGAGAAATAGATTGGTAGGTTCCATGGTACGCCTCCAACAACGGGCTGGGTGGTGGAAGTCCTCCTCCCCCACCTCCTGGAAAGCCTCCAGGCATTCCACCAGGAACAATGGTCTGGATGTCTGGCCGGTTCCCGCTCACAGATAGTCTTTCCATGCGCTGGTTCAATCCTTGCGTACGACCGGAGTTCGCTGATAGGCCTTGGGGATGCAAACCAGGAGAAGGTGGGGCTTTTATCTTCCCTCCTCCGCCACCTGGTACCATCTCCACTACTTGGTGACCACCGTATGTCGATATCGCTCCAGACTGGGGTAGCGCTCGGTTATGATCGTCACTCGACGCATGTGATCCCATTGGGGGCGGTGGATACGCATGTTGACCACCGGACGGGGCTACAGGGACTTGTGGCATAGCAGAATACTGCGGTTGGGCGGCTTGTGGATACGGTGGGCTCGTCGGATGGTGGGTATGTCTCACTGCGGGCTGCTGTGTGGTGCTAACAACGGGCTTTGCGGTGAATTTGACCTGTCCTGGAGGTGGCGCATACTGGAAGCCTCCGGCAGCATTTGGAGTTCTGGTTGGGCCCGCCTGGTTCGCGGGAGAAGCTGTATATGAATACTGGGCTGCTGTTGGAGCATACTGGACGTTTCCTGGTTGCGAGTACGTGACGTTCGGCGTGGTAGATGTGCCAGTTGCCGTGTACTGATACTGTGCCGCTGCTTGCGCTTGCTGGACGTAGCCTGGACGCTGTTCGGGAGGCAAATCGGTGTAGTTGCCCATCGTGATGGGGTCTGCTCCCGGTCTGGCAGACATTGTTAGTGACTTGGTGATGTCGTCTCGTGGAGTTGTGGTTGCTCTGTTCGCTCCTTCCTCTGGTGGGGTCCAGGAAGGGAAACTAGGCAAAAAGGCATCGGGCGCACACGAAAAGATTGCGCTGAGCTGAGGTCTTACTCACGTCGCATAGAGCTGGCCCGGCTGCCTAACTTCGTACTGCGGGGCTCCTGGAGCTCCTGGGGCTGCAGCTCCCCCATGCTCAGTATAAGAGTAGCGAGGATCGGGCGAAGGCTCGCGTACATGGCTACGGGAGCGTTCGCGGCCTCGCCCCGGGGACTTTGACCGTGAGCGGCCCTTTCGGTCGTCGACGCGCAGGGACATGGGGAGGGTCGGGCTGCAATCGTGCAGTCGTGCAGTCGTTCGGTTGTGTAGATACTATATGAACGAGAAGGGCTCGGTGGGGGTTTGGATTGTAGGGGAGCTGTGGAAAGACAAAGGCAGCCCAATTGAGGTCTCTCAGCAAGATGCAAAGAGTGACCGAAAGCGCGTTCTGTTCATCTCAAGACTCGCGAGCTGAGCAGAAAGCAGAGAGGAGATGAGGCTGAAAATGAGGATGGCGGGGAGTTGACGCTCGGACAAAACAATTGGAGAGTTGGAGAGGCAGGTGGGGGCCAGAACCACAAATAGACCTGCCCCTTCCACCTTCCCCATGGCCCATTTGCCCATTTGCCTATTCGGTCGATATCATGTTTGGCCCAGACTCCCTGCGAGAGCCTAATAAAGGAGGATATGTCCTGCTAATGCTCTATCATGACATACATATAAAAGTAGCTGCCGTGGAGCTCCCCATAGTTTGACGATACTGTTCATCGACTCGCGCGCATTTATCGTCTGCTTACACTGCAGTCTGCTAATCCTCCGGATGGCGCCAGCATCTACATCCCCTCGGGAATTACGGCTTTCTCTCCTTCCCATTCAGAACAGCCTTGCGCTCTGCAAGTAATCATTTGGCACATTCAAAGGCGGTTATTCGCCGTTGATCCTAGGCCTGCGCTGACGGATTTAGTCCAGAAAAGTAGCCCCTTACTTCTTCATACTGGAGGACCAAGAGGCCCTTCTCGAGACCAGTAATTCGTGGGCACAACAAAGATCCATTGCTATGAGCTATCCGTTGATGACTTTCGTGGCTTCACTATTCTTCTTTTTTTCAGCTTCGTAACTCTATCGCAGTCAGGCGATCGTCCTCATAGTCCTATCAGAACACGCTTCCTTTGTTCGAGCACAGAGCTGAAGCAACCAAGTTAGGCCAGGCCCACCATGACAACGCCACAATCCCAAAGTCAAATGCAGGAGCTGAGAATGCAGATGCGCATAATGCAGGCCGCGGCCCGTGAATATCGCCCTGCTGTGTGCGATGTTTAATAGATAATCTGCCATCTGCCTCCCTCAGATTGTCTCTGCCCACCAGCCTTGTTGCCCGCTCATTGTACTATAATGTCTGTTCCAATCCCGATTCCTGAGCATTTCCAGCTCCAGTCACCTCTCATTCAGCTCCCAGCGGAAATCAAGCACATTATATACGGCTACTGCTTTGCCACCGATGGACCTATCACCGACCCTCCAATTGGTGATGTACGAACAATTGTCAAAACACCACTCAACCTAGGTGTAGCCTTGCTCCAAACGTGTCGAAGAGTGTATCATGAAGCCGATCGTCGCTTGCTTTATTCTCAGAACACATTCCGGTTCACCACCGTCGACCGTGTTCGGTGTTTCTTCCGCTCCCTAGACGACACCTACGGTGCATTCGTACAAAACATCGAAGTTGATGCCAGCAAAGTCCACTCCGAACATCCTGGTATCGCGCGCGAATGGCTGCAATATTTAGCCTGCGGGGACGGGCCTTGGGGCAAGATGCTGGGGTCTCTACGCGTAGATGCTCCGAATCTCAAGTGCCTACGCCTTAATTTTGAGACATGGCCTGCATATACTATGTTCAGGGCTGGTTTGTGGGAATTGCTCAGAGCCATGCTATCAAAAGTTGAAGGGCTACAACGAATTGTTGTCGTTGGCGCAGCTAGTGGCATACAAGTGAAAACTCGAGACCCTTGGTCTCCAGTGCATTTCGTTGGTGGCGATGACGTCCGGGACAACGACTTGGTACAATGCATGTCCAAGGTTGTCGGAGAACCAGATATATCAAAATTCGTGCGATGGACGCGTGGCGATGGAAGGCTATACCTAGAAGTGGTTTCGAAGGCCTATCTAGTCAAATATGTGGACAGGTCCTGGTCTGGGCCTACAATTCGCCAACTTGACACGGATCCGTGGCCTGAATCTGGGTCATGCACTCTAGTAGGATTTGAAACCCGCGATGTGGATTTTGCCAGTTCTTCTACCAGAACTATCAGTCATAACGTCTTCGTATGACCGGTTTCGCGGGATCCCAAGGCCCATGGATTTCGTTTTTGTACTTCTGGAGGCCGATCAGCCACCAACAACAGATTGCCATACTGAAGAAGGTGATTAATCCACCCAGGATCACTCCGGCAATAAAGGTACTTTGACCACCGCCCGTCAGAGTCATGAAGACACCCCCGCTGGAGGCAATTACAAGTGCCAAGGTTAGGGTGAGATGGCCATACCGTGATTTAGCACGGAGTTGTCGACGGAAGATTGGGAAGAGGCCAAAAACTTCTATGGAGAAGAGAGTAAGAGAGAACACATGTGTCGTAGAGTCAAGGCGCGAAGCAAGTACAGTAGAAGCCATCATTGCTGAGTTCGTAGATATAGATGCGGGAAGTCTGTATATAGTTTAGTACATAGATAGTCAAACCAAATGGCCAACATACTGAGAACCAGCGCCGCTTCTATAATCAAAGAATGCAACATTCATCATGAGCAACCAAGTGCTGAGAGCCCAAATAGAATCGCTGGTAGTCGATTTAGTCAATGACTTGAGGATAGGACTAAGCCCAAGCAGTGCTGCGTAGATAAGCAGGGCAGATTTGGCCGTTGCCAGGCGTTGCTGGTTTCGAGGGGACAGAGATGAGGCTGGGTCGACGTAAAGCGTACGGTGGCCCGACGTGGCAGAAGCCGGGCTCATAGGAGGCAGTTCCCTTTGAGAACGATTGGGTCCAACATTGGAAGGCCTGCGATTTAGATCGCTCCCACCACTTATGGAGGTCGACTTTGGTCCTTCGGTTTTATTTCCCTCCTTCGCTTCATCCATCTGATCCATTATCGCTGTTTCTGCAACTCCCGTCTCGTCTTGCCCTAGCCAGTAATCCCATAGTATCCAGGCTAATACGGTACAACCACTTGCCCATGTAACCACACTTATCGGCGAGACTCTCTTCTGGATAATGGCAACGAAGCAGCATGAAAATATGGCCACTGAAGCAAGGTGCTGTATAATGACTGTTGAATCGGCCATGAGCGACCAGAATTCGTAAGGCCGCAAGCTCGGGTTGCGCTTGAGATGGTCGAGGAAAGTCTTCTCATCCGTGTAATTATCTGGGACTGAACAAATCAGCGCCCAAGAAATTTGGATCTCGGAATCTCACTTACACGGCTGCTTGAACCACAGTAGTTTCTTGTAATTTCCCTTCCGCTGGCGGCTTGAACTACGCGTTCGCTCACGCCGCTTTCTTGTTACACCTGGCCCCAATTTTTTGTCCGGTGGGGAGAGGTAATGTGCATCGTGAGGTGCGAGGCGGTGTGTGTCTATGGCGGACGACGAACCCACTCCATTTTCGGCGGCCAATGTCGAGAAAGTGGAGGACATTGGGATTAGAGCGTGAAAATGAGGTCGCAGAAGTGCGGTTGTGCCGACGCGAACGAAGCTGTCTCCTTCCCTGCTTAACTCCGTGTGGTTCGCTTAATGCCGCCCGGGGACTTGTCTCCTCACGTTCACCACGTAAAATTCCATCATAAAAACGATATTATTTAATGTACATTTTCGCTTCTTATAATAACTTCACCAGATCAATAGTTATGCCAGTGCTCAGTTTCGAGACCATGGCAATTGGGTAGTATATCGTCCATATTCGCAGTTCGGCAGTGTGTACCATAAGACTCCGCTTTAGCGGAAACAAACTAACCAAAAATGTACATCAAATTCCGTCACGGTACTCTTTGAGGGCGTAACTGGCATCATTATACTACTGGATTGAAATATTCGAGCCACTACTAAAAGCCCAAGAAGTTGTTCATTCCGTGAAGACACCTTGAAGAAAACGCAGACATGACAATAAGAGGCACATATCTAGACCTTCGTTCGGGGTGTACCACAACATCCCCAATTTTCAATCGTGCTGTTCTTTAGACCGACCGCTATGGAGCTCTTTGTTCTCCTTCTATCCACCCTCAAGATCTCCAACCTCGCCCATTTCCATCCCCATACTTTCACCGCCTTCTTAAAAACACTTCTGCAATCCACGCCGCAGGTCCTTACACTCCAACATCTGCCCACCCTCCTATCTATATTACCCATGGGAGCTCATTAAAATGATAAACTCATACCCAATTAGAGACACTTCGGCTCGGATCAATGAGGCAGGCTGGGACGCGGAACAGCTCTTTCAAAATGTTAATCCCATTACCGACCTGATAGCTCTCGGTATCGAAGAGCTATTGGATATTATTCCTATTTAGAGTACTTTAAATATTCCGTACAGCGGTATATGATGCATGAATCGCTGGAGTAAATTGAGTCCTAGGCGAATTGTCCGGCTGGGGATGGTGCGTATGTTTTTCAGTTCGAGGAAATCATGGTGTTGGACAGGAATACCTCGAGCGTAATGCCATGGATAAATGCCAGAGTTGAGATGATTTTCCACCTGACTTTGCCAGCTGTATCCAATGGTTGGCGAGAGCGTTGGACCTAAAAAATTTGAAGTTGGTGGAGCCATAGCCTTGAGTGGACATGAAAAAGTAATTTTGATGCGGCAAGGGGGCAGCTAAGTAGACTCTGCTGAAGCTGTTATTGTGTGCTACGTTGAACGAAAGGGGTACTGTTGATTCATTTCTCTAAACATCTGTCTGGCGACAGCGAGATCAAGCTCAACCGTTGTTAGTAGCTTAATAAGCTTGTGATTAGATGCCTCTGAGACTGTACAATGAAGTCTATCAGATGCGCTGGGAACTGAAGTATCCGACGAACATAGCTGATGGAGCTCGACGCCCATCCTTCTAACCTTGGGATCCTTATCGCGCAAGAACGTGTTGATAATTCTGGTAAAGCTATTAGTCCTCCCTAGTACCATCATTGGGCCATGGGTGGTATCGGATCTTGGGCTGAGCTAAGAAATATCTTCAATAGCTCCACACAGTGCGTGAACTTTTCCGATTCTAAAAGATCTGCAGCCAGCTCACCAGCGTAATGTTCCAAGGTTAAACCGAACATATCGTCATCAGGTTTCGCAACATTCTGTAGAAGGAAAAACAATATCCCTGATCTCTCAGCGAGAGAGATAAGCTGTTTGGATCCATCCGATTTGTTTATCGGCTGATAGATATACTGTCGCCAGCTTTGCATCGCACGAAGAGTCGTAATGGGTCCTAAGCTGTCTCGGCAAGCGTAGCCCACGGCCAGAAGCGCCTCCACGGGGATTGTAAAGGCGTCCAAGAGCTTCAGGAACTGTGGTTCGAGGCAATGATAGAGATCAGAAGAATCTTCGCTGTCAGGCCAGATAGATGACTTTCATGTGTGGCGCTTAAGATTGCTGCGCTCGCAAACACATCCCTGCCGCATCTCTCATCGATAACGAGGTTTGCCTATTTCGATAGCAAGGCTGCATCAAACAACAGGAAATGATATAAAACAGTATCTATTCTCTACTTTACGGTTTTGGTTTTATTTTGATGTTACAATAAGCATGAATGAAGCCACAACTACCAAGACTACATTTTGCTTCATACATGTACTTAAGGAATCTTGGACAACCTCTAGAAGAGTCTATACATGCACTGGCTCGGACTTCAATTGGCTCGCTTCCTAAGTTGAAGGATGGGACCCTTCCTGCCTGACACAAAGACATCATACGTCTGGTACTGATCCTCCACCTGTCGCCCAGGTCTAGCATTCTTGCTACCACCACCCAGCTTATCATGCGCATCCTGCCTGATCTCATACATGAACAGCGTTTTAGCAACAACAAGACGCATCTCAAGCCAAGCCAGATTCTTGCCCACACAGCCACGGGTTCCGTATGAAAAGGCGCAGAAAGCAGCTTCAGCCAGCGCGACTTCATCAACTGATGAGCCTTCCTCGGGGTTGTCTGAGACAAGCCAACGCTGAGGTCTGAATTTGAAAGGATCCGGGTAGTGGTCTTTGTTGTAGCTGAGGCAGTAGAGACCGGTGGTGACGTTGAGGCCTTCTGGGATGTAGTGGTTTCCGACTTTGGTTCCGCCTGGGAGGACTTCGCGGGCAGGGTCTGCGGAGACGGGTGGGGTCATGCGAAGGGCTTCCTGGAGGAAAGCAGTTAGGTATTTGCATGATGAGAGCTTGTCGCCCGAGGCGATTTCGTCGTAGCTCTTGAAGGTGGAGCGGATTTCCTGGGCAAGTCTCTCTTGTATCTTGGGGAAGCGGGCGAGGTAAAAGTAGGCAGCAGATAGGACGATGGAGGTTGTGTCGGAGCCTGCGATGGTGAGCAGTTCGCATTCGGCGTACAGTTCCTCAAGAGCGTAGCCACGCTTGCCAGTCACAGGATCCTCAGCCTTGAACAACCAGTAGAAGAAATCCTTTCGGACTTCATTTTCAGGCTTAGGGTTCTTCTCGAGCTTTTCCTCTACAGCAGTTCGGTCTGCGAGGCACTTCTCGACAAACTTTTGCCAGTTCAGAACGGGTGCTGGTGATGCATAGTTGAGGAGCCAGTCAAGACCGCGAGGCTTCAACCAAATCCAAAATGAAGCGATGGGTGAGAAGCCAATCTTAACTCTCTTAGTACTGTACCTTATATAAGCCAATGGCAAGGGGTAACTTACTGGGTGCAAGATCTCCAAGAAAGAAACCATCATCTCAGGAATATGACGAAGCTTGCTATCAGGTTCCTTCATATTGAAGTTTTTGCCAAAGCACAAGTCCCCGAGAATGTCGAAAACCAGGTAGTTCATCCAATCAGCCATGTTGAAAGACTTGGTCCATTCCCCGTCTTTGTTGGCCTGCTGCCCCAGCAGTTCTAGCCAGCGGTCTGTGTTAGACTGGATGAAGACCTCAGCAGCTCGCAAGGCCTTATCCGAGAAGGCATAATTCAAGACACGCCTCTTGCGAGCGTGCATGTCAATGCTAGTCGAGCTCCATGTGTTTAAGGTGTTGACGCTGCGAGGCCAAATCTGGTAATACTCTCCCTTCTTGACATTGCCTGCCGGGCCGAATACCCTCTTGTATGCTTCTGGGGTATTCAGCAGCACACTGTCCGGACGGTAGCGAAACTCGGGACCTTTTTGTCACGTTTTAGTTTTATGTTCGCTTCTGGATCCAAGTGAACGGGGACCTGTGACCTACCATATTGCTCCTGCAGGCTGTACAACCAGATGTGGCGATCACCAGTACGAGTGTGCCACCAGGACGGTATCACAGTAAGCCGGGCCCAAAAGGGACCAGGGAATTTGGCTAAAGGATGGAAGTAAAGTCTGTAAATGGCGACGGAGAGAACATAGCACAGCAGAGCGCTAGCGCTCACTGCCACGAGGGAAGGATACGAAACGTGCTCAGACAAGCTTAGGACAACCATATTTGCAAGTCTTCAGCTGCATAGAACGGGGAGAGAAAGAGGAGCGCGAGCTATGAACAAGTGTATTTCTATTATCCAAAGCCGTAGCATCCCGAAATGGATTAGAAGCTATGTCTAGGCCCCTGGACAGCGTCGGCCGATGCTGGCACCAGGACATGCAACTCTGGTTGATAAACCGATCAGCAATTATTGTGGTCGGAAGTTGCAAGGGCAGTGTGAAATTGTTAGTTCGTTACTGGCTGCAACCATGGGAACCCATTTCCATCGGCATTGCTCCCAGTTGGACGCCAGGTGGCCAGGGCATGGCTAGTTCCGTTACAGTATGCAGGGTGGGGTCACTTGGACTGTGTATGTAGCTCCCGTTTTCTAGCCTCCTTAGTTGCCGTGTTGCTTGAGGCGGAGGAAGAAGATGATGGAGCTTCTTCCGGAGAAAAATGTTGTCCCCTATGATACATGCTGCGAGCTAGTGAATGAAGTTGCGTTTCTGTGTAACGATGATTCTGGCCGTGGGCACACAATGAAGAAATGTTCCAGGAGGCAGGGAATGTCTCGGATCTCTGCATGCGAAGGGCTCTTCCCTGCAAACGCACGTACGGAGGGTGACCTTTTGGGACAGAGATCGACAAGGTAGAGGCTCGCCTAGTTGCCGCACTCTTACTGATGTCGTAGTCAATGTGCCAAGTATGCAAAGTGCGAGCCGTTGGGCACTCTCGGTAACGGCTAGCCCCTTTTGGATGCTTTGGCCCCTCTACCCTGGACCCTACTCCGGAGATCTCATCCTCGCTCGCAACAGGCTCGAACACATAATCAGCGTGCTGTGTGTAGCTCCCAGACGTTCGCCATTGCTGCGGAATCATGAACCCCAAGAATCAAAATCCGTCAACGAGTCGAAAAGGGACCCACTGTCCGATCCCCCTTTTATGGCTCAGGCTTTCCTGATCGAACCGCCATTGGCTCTTCAAGTAGGCCATCTACCCTCTACTACAGTACCTTACACTGGCAAAATTAACCAAGACGGAGTGTTTCCATTGTTATAACACAATGGCGGTAGGGCGATCGTAAGATGGCCAGCTAGGAAAGCCCAACGCCAATCTGAACGATGATCGGATGTCCAAGGCTTCTGTCGAACGCACCGCCTAGCCAATCTTTACCAAATGTCTCCTCGCTTTGTCCCCCACGAATACGAAAGAAGGTACTCCATCCATCAGCTTTGGCCCAGTTGTTTCATCTCCTTTGAATGAAAGATTCCAATTCTACGCTTGCGAGTTTCTGTAGGAGATCGACAAGCTTACCCCCGCGCTGCCGTAGGAGAGAGGGATCATCGCACAGCTCGTTTACTGTGAAGTCGGGTCGAGGAGTTCCCTAGGTGATCAACTGCCGTTTTGGAGGCTGGTAGCATGGACTCAATTACTAGAATCCAATGGCGTGAGAAACCCCAGCGAGCTTGAGGACTCTAATTCAAGGGTCCACCCACTGTACCATGTAGTGGCGGTTGCCCATCTACCCCAAAAACAAAACTTCACACTTCTGGGGGTATAGGTTGCGAAGCAGGGTTATGTTCTTTCTACCTGCCGCTCATACGTGTATGTCGACATATTTGTAAATCTGACGAAACAGACGGTGTTTGACGTTTACAATTACGCACGACTGTTGTAGGCTCTTCTCCATTTCTCCATGGGTTCTTCTCCCTGGCCAGTAGTATACGAGCAACGTCAGATTTCCAGGGCATCCCTAGCCATTACCATGGTCAAGACGCGGGCCGGCACCCTGGCGTCCGGCATCTGCCAAAACGGGCCACATCAAATGCCCATCAACCGTTGTCGTTGAGGCCCCCAACCAACGAGATTTTCGCCGAAGGTAGCACAGCTCTCGAAATCTCCTCTGCAGAGGCTCAAGCCGCATGTGAACAGAAGCCTCTGAACCATACTGTCGGGACTTGAGAGAACAACTGGGATAGAAGCACGCTCTCCTGCTCATCCTTTATGTATCCTGGCTGCATAAGCCAGGCCCATTCTGCTGAGACTCCATAAGTACACTGGGGTTGCGTGGACTTATCGGGTGGAGACAGTGGTTCTTCTTCCTAGGCGTTCTTTAGTTGCTTCTATTCTTTTCCCCCTTCGTTCACGCTCAGTTCGTTAGAACGCTGGACAATATGTACTCCAGCAAAGAGGAAAGCATCGAAACTTATCGGATGCGTCTTGATGGCGTCGCTATTTCGACCTATATTCTTATTATGGTCCTAGTGCCATTGAAACTCTGGTGCAGAAAACGATCTGGCGGCTGGTCAAACTTGAAATGGGATGACTTCTTCTCAGTGCTCGCGCTCCTTATTGCGAACGGCTTCTTCTGGATCTGCTTGATCGGTACGTCTTCCATGAATTTGAGGAACTGACTAGGTATGATTGTTGGACTTCACTAACGTGGAGCACAGGAATGCGCAAGCAACTAGGACTTCACGCAACCGTTGTGCCACCGCCCCAAATCATTGAGTTCCTTCGATACGTCTTCATTGCGCAGCTCTTCTACGTCTGGGCTATTTGCGTTATCAAATTCTCGGTCCTGGCATTCTACTGGCGCCTGTTCTCGGTCAACGCTCGTTATGCCATTTACTTCGTTACCTTTCTAGTTGTATCATGGCTCATTGCTTTAGTAAGTAGATGTAATATCATCTGTTTACGATTCATCTACTGATAACCCCAGAATTTCCTCGTCATCTTCGCCTGCTTGCCTGTCCAAGCTTCCTGGGACATCACCATCACAAATGCGAAATGCATTTCGCTCCGCTCCATCTACCTTGGTGGCTCGGTTCCCAATGTCATTACTGATGTGATCATGGTTGGGATGCCAATTCCTTACGTATGGAAGCTCCACGCCCCTCTCGGCCAGCGTATCATTTTGGCCGGTATCTTCACGCTCGGCACTTTCATCGCTGTGGTCTCTCTCGTCCGCTTGATTATCTTCCTTCAGATCCCCATTGGTACCGCAGGAGACGTCACCTACAACTTCCGCGAAATCATTGTCTGGTCTGTGGTAGAGATCAACATTGGCCTCACCTGTGCCTGTCTCCCAAGTTTGAAGCCCGCTCTTACCATGCTTGGACTTAACCGACTATTCTCCTTCACCAACTCGCGCCCCTCGGACGATAAGGCACCCGGACCGAGCAGCAATTTCCCTTCGTACAACTACGGCTCTGAGAACTCTTCAAAGAGCAAGCCTAGAAAGAAGGGCGCTACCGGCGGCCTGTTTTCGACTCTCGCCGGGATCACTAAGATCGACTCCGAAGAAGACGGCTTTCAGATGATCGACAAGCACAACGAGATTCACGGCAAGAATCACACAGAGATCGAAATGACCAGACTCAGCGACGACAGCAATCCAGCCTCGAACAACACGACGACTGACAACCGGGGAATCAATGTGAGGAAGGACTGGAATGTATATTCTTCGGAGAGGAAGCCCGCACATGCTGTGTGATTCTATCGGGCTCTCCTGTGTGGCGGGAGATGGCAATTGGAAACTTCTGTTAAAGCGCAATAAAAAGAAAGGAAATGCGGAAATCTAAATGGGCTTGCGCCACCATGCACTCACACGCACACGGACACGCAATAGCACGCGACTTCGCATAGATATGCTGGAGGATTATTTCTACGCGCTAGGAACAAAACCATCCTCTGTAACAATAGAAAATTCCAATTCTGATATCCCAAGTGGAACCATTACTTCCAAACCTCATCAGCTATCAAGAACTCTGAAGCCAAACAAGACGTCCATCCGCCCGAGCTACGACAAAGGCCCACCCGTAAAGTCTCCACTGACGTTCTCGGGAGGCTGATGCCGTAACCGAGTCCAGGATCTCAATCCTCGCTTGACCCTCACTCACAGCACAGCCCATCCCCAATTCCATCCCGTGTCTTCTTCCCCACTCCCCCACAACACCCCTGAACCCTCCCAGAAACCCAAACCAGCCCCGACATAAACCCAACACGTAATATCCACGCACAAACCAACTGTCAAAGTCTGCCGTTCCTGTCAATTGTACCGATTACCTTCCAGTCTGTATGCCTAGGACACAGAGAGCGTATGTAATCCGCAATTGCCGCTTCGAAGCTAGCTTTGCCCCACAGAGTCTCGTTTGAGAAGCGATAAGAGGGTTCATCGTTGGTCGAATGGGATCCGTATATCAGCTCATTCCAGGGCCCCTCGATGTCCAGACGCCAAAGTACTGTAGAGTTCCAGAACTGCATGCCTAGTCTAGACCTGCGCTCCGAGATTTCCCTTTGCCCCTTGTTTTTCGGTCGGAGGTTGGAAGGGAACGAGGCTTCCGTGCCGTTTTCGGGATCGGGAAGGCCGTTGACAGGGTTGGCAGGGAAGCGTCCATCAGCACATGCTGAATGTTTTGCTATTTGCCATCTTTCAAGCATGTGAGAGCATCGGGAGCATGGCATTTATGACATGTTGGGACGGGTACGCTCTTCACCGCTCCGCTGTCAATCCCTGTGTGAGCTTGCCTGCTCATTATATCACTGGCCGAAGTAAATCGAACGTAGAGTTACGACTTGTTCTCTTCGCAATTGAACACTTTGGCTACCACAGGTAGGTATGGAGAGACTGTTGCTGGCATTGCTATTGTGACGAACGCGCATTCGATTGCCCTAGATTTTATGCTCCCAGCAACTTCGGGTCAACAGTGGCAAATCTGTAAGAAGACGTACAGTGCCTATCAGAAACCCTTAGAGACGGGAAGAAAGAAAATTCTGTCCCTGTAAATGAGAAAAACACCTCCGATCAATGCCAAACGTGGAAATACCTACAAACTAAAATCATCTTTCGGCAGGAGAATTCTTACAAAACACATGGATACTTTCAACGGCTGAGTGACATGCTTGAAACCCCCGATTGGAAGTAAGTACCTGCATGGCTGCTGCAAGTAACGGTCGGTCACCGCTTGCATAACGGCTCTGGGACAAGAAATGGTGAACTATCGACATGCTAATACTTGTGAGAAGCAATAGTAACATCAAATCTAGATGCAACTTCATAGTGGCATGCTTATGCTTGTATTCTCTGATTCAAAGGGTCCCCCTGTGGACGGGATAGAGTGGCCAAATAGATGCTGTGTTTACTTTGCGGCCCTAGCCTTGACGGCAATTTTGTTCAGGAACCGGAAGAAGCCTCGGTATTTGACTCCGCGGAGAGAGCCCCCTGAGACGCAGCTGGAACAATATGACGACTAGTGGTAGTGCTGTGTACTCACGAAACAGAAACTCAGTGCTGTGAGTAGGGTTGCCGACCTACATGTAGGTAGGGAAAAGTGGTCTGTAGGTTGTACACAGTAGGTGTAACAGGGCGGAACACCCAAAATATTTCCTGCCACCTACAGTAGTACAGGGCCTGTGCACAAACACGTGATAAATCTATTCACAATTCTTCCTCTTACATACCCCCTTGTATATACAATTATATTACGTGTACTACTAATGTAACCAACCCATCACCTATAAGGCTCCAGAGACCTTGTAGCTTACGTAGGTACCTACATGTAAGGTGTAGGTTGTAGGTCACAACCATAGCTGTGAGTCAACAGAAAACTCGAGCGCGATTTTTGTTTCGCTGTAATTGAAGGGCCCAGCTCCAGCTATGCAACCTCCTCTATTAAACAGCGTAATCGTCAGGGTTTCCCCGTACTCAGAGACCGGTATGTGCCTTTGTCTTTTCGATTGGTGGGATTCGACAAACCACCGATGGTCGCTAAACTAACAACAAGCACACAGTGTCTCTGATCACAACACATTGACGAACCTAAACAAGGGTTAATGCTTTGCGTTTTCATACAGCAACTTCCATGGGTATACATAGGCAAGAGTATGGACATTGTGCGTGTTGCTAGTAGTACTGCAACCACGGCGCTGCCCATCTTCTGTGTTTCGAAGGGCCATTGAAAGTATACAATGATAGCATGACGCACTTGTATTCGAGGAGTTACATGGACAAGCACTGGAGTGATATATTGAACAATGTATTCACGTTACTTGATCTACATGTCACTGCATGATCAAATAGTCTGCCCAACCTGGATCCTCGACGAGCAGCAGGAAAGGGAACATTTCCCTTTTCGGTCACCCTTTACAATGGCGAGCAACATCAGCAACCCTATTTCCGCAATCTTTTCTTGTGTTATCGCTAAGAAGACCAGAAAAATTGGGGCAAGATTCTATTCTCCCAAAATCTCAGCTCCATCGCACCGCGCATTCTGCTTCCATACTCCTACGCCGAGCTAAACAATCACCCGAATACTAAACAATGCTACATCGCTAGTCATACGCAAGTGGTAGCACTCACCTCCCAAGAACAGCAACCATTTCGCCATCAATCAGCCCTATGCCAAAACGCGCAATTTCTCTTCTGACCTCCCCACATCCCCAATTAACCGGCTATATCGGCCCTTTTACAATCCTCTGTCTTCCTACAATCCTGCGCACAAAGATCCTGAACCCGAATCTCAAATCCTGAATGCCATGAAAATCCTACTGTAGATCCAGATGCAATGATTTTATCCTGGGGCGCGGAAATCCGGCCGAAACTAAGTGTTCATTCCCTGTCCCTTGTCCTTGGGAGATTGTACTGGGGCGTTAGCTATACTAGATGAATTGGGTTCGTAAGTGGGTACCTGAAAACTATATGTGAGGCACATATGCACCTAAACAACAAGGTACAACAATGCTAGATCCCTAGCTATAAGCCCGAGTACTACAACTAAGCGAGCAACGTTGCACCTTGAAAAATGATCTGGATCAGATTCCCATTACTTCGCTTCGACTTCGATTTCGCTTCCAAGGATCTGAGATTTTACTTCTGAACTTTTTTTGGGCTTCGCATCTGAGACCTTGTACTAGCCACAAGGTACTTCCTCGTCGACATGGTCGTTTTCGTCTTCCGATCTACCTTCGACCAAATATCGGCTCTACGATAGGAAAGAGCAATGTAGAGAGCGAGGTCTGCCTAGTGCATTCAATAACTCATGTTTTCTCATCTGGGCATTTCCATCTGTCATTTCATTCCATCCAGCTCAATCGAGTACCTGGTAGTCGTGAGTACTCGGATGCAAGATTGGCGCATAAAGAATTACATTCTATTGATTTGTTTCATCAAAGATGCCTGCTTGGGCATGGACATACGCCAGCAAAGATGATAGATAGGAACCAGAAGGTCTGACCTATGGAGGAGTCCTGAGTCCGTGGCGAAAGCGAAAGACGGAAAATGACACCAAACACTTACAACCACAGCACCAGGACCAATAACTGCCGCTGAACGAAGGCCATTACCAAGAACTGGACCGAACGTGAAGTCATACCCATCCAGTGTATGGGACCAAGCCCACCACTCACAAGAACAGTCCTTTCTCTCATTTTCCACTTTCCGATTAATCAATGCAATTGCCGAAACTCCTCATACCATTGCCAATCGTCTCTCCATTTTTTAAATTCATAGAGAGAAAGGGGGACAAGAAATCTGGGACTGTGCTGTGTGGTGGCTTTATCTTAATGTGTACTTAGTAGGCAGCCAATGTGGCGGTGCAAACCCCGCATTCATCGTATTAATGGCGAAGTAAACACGACTTACGACCTAGACACGGGCTAGACTGGTCATGGGCAGCAAGGCGTTCAGAAGGTTATATACGCCTTCCTTTGATTCTCTAATTTCCATTCTTTCGCTCTCTTCCATCTATTCTCATCTACACTTCACTAAAAATGGCAACAACCTCACCCTCACGCCTCTCTCGTACCCTGGGCGCCCTCCTCGGCGTCCATGCCGGTGACTCCCTAGGCGCAACGTTGGAATTTACAACCTGGAGCCGGATTATCACTCGATACCCGCAAGGCCTCCGCGATATCATCGGCGGTGGCCCTTTCGACTGGGAACCCGGGCACGCAACGGACGACACCGATCTCACGCGCGCCGTATTGCTCGCATACCACGACCGCGAGAAAAGCAAAAGCAAGGCAGAATTCGATGCCGTCAAGGCATCAGCAGATTACTCCCTGAAATGGCTGAACGGCGACTGGCCTGATCGACGCCCTGGAAGCTGGCCCAAAGATATAGGCGGTGCAACTCAAAAGGGACTACTGAATTACCAACTTAGCCGTAATCCAGTAACCTGTGGAGCGGGCCCAGGCAGTGCTGGAAACGGTAGTTTAATGCGATGTATACCCACCGCACTATTTGCGCAGGAGAAAGAGCAAAGGATTAAGGAGTCTAAGGCGATTAGTGCGTTTACGCATAATGATGTGCGGTGTACAATTTCGTGTGCTGCATACAATGAGATTGTCGCTGCTTTGATTCAAGGCAAGACTCCACGAGAAGCAGTTGAGATCGGAAGAGCTGTAGCGAAGGAGCTGGAGTGTCCGGCCGTGGAGGAGGCAATTTCAAAGGGCGAGGGAATGTCGATACTTCAGAAAGCAGCCGAAGGCCCAGGAAATGAGCTGCCAGACCATACATCAGGTTATGTGCTACAGAGCTTTACAGTGGCTGTTGCAGCTCTTCTCGATCAGAGGTCATTGGAGGATGTGCTGGTGGATGTGGTTAGGCTTGGAGGGGATACAGACACTAATGGAGCCATTTCTGGCGGATTGCTGGGAGCACGAGATGGAATTGAAGGGATTCCTGAGCGTTGGCTCGAGGTGTTACAGTTTAGGAAGGAGTTTGAGGAAGTCAGCAAGAGCATATTGAGCAGTCAGGGGTTGTTGTAGTGGAGAGTTGAAGTCTCATCAGAGATGAACAATGGGATAGATAAAGAAGAACAAACTAGAATGGTGCGTCCATTGATCTTATCTCAGAGTTTTGCGCGTTCCCTAGGCACGTGTGGCCAATATGAATTCAATAGTTCAACATTGTAGTCTGGAATTATTTGTCACTTCAAACTACCAAATCACCGGCGTGATGTTCCCCAATTTATAATCACCGCAGCCTGATAGAACTAACTTATTGAAGTCTTCAGAGCTAGAAATTGAAAAAATCAAGCTGTTGGAAGTCCCATCTGCTATATTCATCTATCCAGAAGGATAGGTCAAATGTAGTGAAACACGCTTAATATCAAGTGCTCATGATTTCCCAAACGTGCCCAAAGGTCATGAAGTTATGTTGCTGAAATATCCAAGAAACCATTTGTATTCATTCCTCCGATGCTTCAAAGTAAAGTTCCGGGGATCGATCGTATGGATTGACTCAGAGGGAGGGACCAGATGGGGAGTTAGTCGGTGTACCAAAAAAGACTTCCATTTGCGCTTCGAACTCCGATATGGCTCTGTCAATAACCCAAAGACGGTCCTCGAGACGATGGCGAGCATGAAGGTAGGCATTTTCTTCGTCCAGCAATCTATTGGCTTCCTCGGGGTTCTCTTGACGTAGATTGAGAAAATGAAGTAAAAACCACGGGTCTTCTGCCGCGGCGGTGTAAGCTATCTTTTTGCTTAACTCCGTCTTCTCCTGGCGAAGTGTAGCCAGTCTGGCTTCAATGACTGTCTTCGAGCGACCATTGACGACAAGACCACCACTCTTCCATTTAAGCTTGGTTTTGAGCCCATCAATTACTAGCGTTTGCTTGACGGTATCCATTTCCTCTAGATTCAAGAAAGGACCAGCATCTTTACGAGTTGTCAGAAACGTACAAGTTGTGAGTCTATATGAGAACCATACCGCCGGTCCCTTGAGACGCCAGAATTGTCTTCTGGCCGCCATTGGTGTCGCGATTTCCAGCACCTTCACTATACTGGGGGTTGAAGTGCCCATACCCCCCCATGTTCACGCCCTTATTGCTTTCGATGCCGTGCTTAGAGATAGTATCGTGCTGGTGAGGTATCTTTGCGGCGTTGAGTTGAGGTTGCGAATTCAAGCGGGAGTCAATTTGAGAAAGAAGTTTGCAATGAGAAGGCAAAACGAGAGTCGAAAATTCTATGCTAGCTGGTCTCTGAGGTAGTTAAGAAGGTCGCCGTCTGTTGAGTTGTAGGAGACAAGTGAGTGCAATCATCAAATAAGTGAAGGAAAAGATGATACCGCCAGTTTGCAGTCTGTCGATGTTGTTAAGGCGAAACAAGCTCTCAAACAATTGGACTTTACTTAAAACGTTTGGCTGTCACCAATATGCCAGAGAGTTTGCTTCAGTGTATGAAATCAATGTCGCGGTGACACAATATCTACCATCTGTGGCCAATGCCCAGGGAGGGTCGGGGCCAACCCCCATGAATGTACTGAATCCCACAATGCATCCTTCAGCTGCTTCGACTATCATTATCTATCTCCCTATGAATGATAGTCTTACTAGGAGATTCGATGCCGTCGAATTGCGACGATTGATGTATCTCCCTTCCAGCCTCTTTTATCTCATCTCAGGCCTTTTAAACATCAGAAACGTGCTCTCCGAGCGCAATCAAACTAGAAATTCGTTTTCAGATTATGATTGATTGATTGATTCGTCTTGACGTCTCCTGCACACTTGCGTGTTAAGCCGAAGGATCCATATTGCGGTATATTGCTCGAGCCGTCCGAGTCCCCTCTTTCCAGCTCCACCAAAACAACGGGATAGGATAGCTAACAGTGTGTATTATCATACAAGATTATTGAGTTGCGCGTACTGCAGTACATCCGCATCTCTCTTTGGCTGGCCAGTAATTCCTTGCTGCTGGCTTTGCCTTAGAGAAGGCGTAGCCTGGCAGCTCGATCATGTAGCTTAAAGATATAAGCTGAACCCACCCCCCCTCCCTCTTTCATCCACTCGTCTCTGTATAACGTAGATTCGGCTGTATACTCATTGTTTGCCCGTTGTATACGGATGAATTTCGTCTGTATACCCGTTGCATACTGCTGTGATCCGTGTAAGGGGATCGAGGTGAAGGCCGCGGATGGCTACTGTGATGGCTGGTGTTTTACAATTTCTGCGATTGTTAGGAGAGAAAGTAATGATCATAGTTAGCAAGCTGGCGGATGTATGCGGGTAGCTATATTTGGGCTCTAACCACTGCTATAGGTCTCTTAAATAACAAGTCGACACAATTGTGTGGTGATTCCTGTTCTCTTTTTTTTAGTTTACAGATACCTAGCCCATTTCCATGCTTTCAAAATTTACTACCAGAGATTATTAGTCATTTACAGAGCTCGAGAACGCTGAGTAAAGCATCGAGGCTGCCACCCAAAGGCCATTGAGCGCCTCATTTCGGTGTCCTGTCTTGTATCTCTGCTGGCGAGTCATCGAGGGAACCCAGCATCGCCTTGAAATACCTGTTTCAAAGCACATTCGTGGCACTGAACTGCCGTAGAGGATAAGCGTAGGGAAATACAAGGGTTGTAGGAGCAAAATAAATGACGTAATCAGCCCAATCCTTTTATGTTCACTCAGTTCCCAACCCAACCACCAAAGATTGCCTTCGCCGGATTGCTTCTAATCACACTCAAAAAGCTTAACTTGAGACAGATACCCAAAAGTCACATCCACACGCGCTCATCTCCTCGATGTATACTGTACAAGGGGAGCCGATCTCCGTGCGGTCCCTGCATGTCGAGTCGAACAAAGCGACAGAATCTTTCCCCAGATCTAAGCTCAACCAACCATGTTCACGACAGCTTATTCCCGAAAGTCCGGAGAATATACTGCGGGGATTGTGATTTGCGAAGGAAGGGGATGAGGACGGGATGTTTGGAGAAACCTGGATTCACTCCTTTCAAGTCATGCAGCAAGACCCCCTCAGTAGGATGATGCACTTGCCGCATGTCCGCAGTGCGGAGTGCTGGGCTCGAGAAGCCGGCACATAAGAAGTACCTTTTCTGCTTTGAATCTAATTTGCGACGACGCGAGCTTCAGTCATCAGTCACCAGTGTCAATAACTCAAGGCGCCACGATGTTCAGTCATCTTGTCGTCAATACATACAACCTCTGGGTCGTCATTTTTGTCGGCCTAGGTACGATTTCAACTGCCTACGGACTTGCCATCATTGGGTCAACGGTTGGACAACCCAATTTCTACACATATTTTGATCTTGCTCCACAGGGCGAACCCGGTACGTCAAGCCACTTTACTCTCAACACGGAGCAAGTTTCTAAGCTCTGAAGGATATGATCACACCACGAACATAATAGGCGCCCTCAACGGTATAAACAGCGCTGGTGCCGTTGTTGGGTGTCTTCTCAATGCATGGACCAGTGAGAAGTATTCCCGAAAGTATAGCATCATGCTTGGGTCTGCAATCCTCATCTTCGGAGGGGCTCTTTGTGCTGGCGCTGCAAACATGGGTATGTTCCTAGCCGGGAGATTCTTCGCAGGATGGGGTTCCGGAATGTTAGCGTGCGTAGTGCCCATGTACCAAGCAGAAGTATCCACGCCTGAAAATAGAGGCGCCATGGTTTGTGTCACTGGAATCGCATACGCACTCGGATATACACTGGCAGGCTGGCTCGGCTTCGCATGCTTTTTTCTTCCGGGAGACTCTCCTCACGCACAGTTTGCATGGCGTTTTCCGCTCGCTTTCCAATGCGTATTCCCGTTGTGCGTGCTAGCCGGCTGGAAATTCATCCCTTTCTCCCCACGATGGCTCCTCCAGCAAGACCGCAGGGAGGAAGCCCTAGAAGTGGTAAAGAAATTACACAAGCATCCAAACGACCCCCACGATATCAAAGCTCGGGAGGAATTCTATCTTATTGACAAGCAATACCAACTTGACGCCCAGATGCCAATCCGACCATTCGAACTTTTTCGCACAGCACCAAACCGACGTCGTGCTCTCGTTGGTCTCATTCTCATGTGGGGTAATCAATTCCTAGGAACATTCGTCATTGCTACATATGGCGTCTTGATCTACGCATCACTAGGAATGACGGGCTATGTTCCTCTCCTACTCAACGCCTTCTGGACATCATTCACCATCATCGGCAACACGTGGACCGCATTCTACGTCGACCGATTCGGCCGCCGCTTGTTTTTGCTCATTGGAGCTACCGGATGCACCGTCAGCATGATCTTCCTCTGCGCACTAACTGCGGAATTCCTCCATACGGACAACATTGCTGGTCTGCGAGCAGCCGTCTTCTTCATCTTCTTCTTCATCTTCTGGTGGTGCTTCTTCATCGATGCAACGCAATTCGTCTACATTGCTGAGATTTTCCCCAACCATTTGCGACCCCAGGGCGTTGCCTTCGGCATCGCGGCCTTCTATGTCGGCAGTGAGATCACGCTTGTCGCCGCTCCGATAGCGCTTGAGGACATTGGCTGGAAATTCTACCTCGTGCTGATTTGTCCGAGCATAGTGTATATTGTGCTGATTTACTTTTTGTAAGTTCTTCCTCTACGCATTGGTGGCTCCCCCTAGTAGCGTATTTGCGTGCGTGTCGTGTATGGCTGACATCTTCAACCCAGATTCCCTGAAACAAAAGGAAGAACCCTCGAAGAAATCGGCGCGCTCTTTGGCGACACGAACATTGCTAGCCGCTGGTACGGAATGACCGACGAAGAGAAAGAGCGCGTAGCCCATGAGGCGATCACCGAGGTGCCGGATCACAGCGAGGAAGTGGAGTCACAAGGCGAAAAGAATGGAACTTTGAGGAAGGTCATTTCTTGAAGGACCCCGGGGAGGGGGGCGGGGTGGAAGGGGGGGTTGGATTGGC
>JAQGEP010000249.1:0-59722 GCA_028476805.1 Acrocalymma vagum
TTTATAAGGCTGATTATAAGGCTCTTTGCAGGGCTAATTATAAGGCTGACTATTGCCAGGTAAGTTGTATTGCCAGGTAGGTTATATAAGCTTATATTTTTACAGTTATTAAAAGGTTTATAGCCTTAGGTTTCTAACGCTAATTTATATAAGGTGTTATTAATAGTAATAGTCTTATTATATAGATTATTAAAGTTTCTAATTTTTATACTACTACGTATAAGTTCTATATATACTTAGGGTTTAAGTTCTTAATAAAAGATATCTTAGAGTACTTAATTATCCTAATTAGTAAGTAGTGCGTAGTAATAGAATTCTATAATATAGTTAAAAATAGAGTAGGCTTAATATAAAGTCTAAATAGCTTTAATAGTATATTTATCTTTTTTATAGTAGCTAAAAACTTTAGTAATTATCTCTTTAAAGTTCTTTTAGATATCTATTAATTAATCTACTTTATTATCTTCTTTATTAGTCTTATTCTCTTCTACTAAGTAAGTAGTAAGATAGGGTTTAATCTATTAACTAGCTTTTTCTTTTAAGAAGGTAGTAGTATAGACTACCTTAGCTCTATCTTTAATAGAGTTAGTACTAAACTTAAAGTATAACTCTATTTATATTAACTAATTATTAAGCTTAAAGTAGTCTTTATAATAGTAGTTAAGCCTAGTACCCTTCTTTCTTAAAGTAGATAGAGTAATATTAATTATACTTATATTAGATATTTTATAAGAGTATTTAAAATATTAAGACTAAAAGGTCTAGAGTTAGTTTTTACAAATCTATCTAATAAGATAGGATATTAGTATAAAGAGTATAGTAGTAACTAGTATATTATTTAGAGTAACTTAGGTTAAATATAATATCTAAAGGATATTATAAGAGTCTATATATATAAGGTTTTATAGGAATCCTATACGGCCTCCTATAGGAGTCCTATAGGATATCCTATAGTCTTAAGCGTGGCTTTGCTAAGCTTCGTAGGATCGTGGGATCACGTGACCTTGTCTAATAATGTAATCCCTCTAGTCCCTTGACGGGGTATTATATAGGCTTCGCCGTGCACTGACAACCTGTCATACTTAACTACGCGCCCTGCCCTCTTCTGAATGTGAGTTCCTAACATAGAGAACTAGCTAATAGCTCTATAATAAGCTAATAAAGCTAACTGATAATAAAATAAATAAAAAAGGTAATATCTTTAAACTAGAGGAGATCTATTAATAACTAAGGTATAAGCAATTATAGCTTAAACTAAGCTTAATACTTAAATTTAGGTAGAGGAAGGGTAAATTATGAGCTAGGCTTAAGCTGCTAGCTAGTAATAATAACGCTATACGCGCTATAGGGAGACTAGCTATACTAAGCGTATATATTAAAAAGATAGATAATTAATTATATTTAAATCTCTAATAGTTAATTTGCTACCTTTACAAGTATCCTAAGCTTAATTCGTATATTAAGTATTTAATTACGTAAACATAGTACGCTCGCTTGTCTAGCACGCTCGCTTATCCCAAACGTTATGTAACTTAAAAAGTGTAATTTTACTTAGTAGATTAGTTCGGCGTAGTGTAATCCTCTTACAAATGATATGATGCGTAACACGACATATAAAGAAACCATCTCGTCCTTAATAATAGCCATGATGTTTATATCTATTTCGTCTCTTGTGATTATATTGTACGATGATAAAAGTCGCAATTTTTGGCGCAACCGGGCAGACCGGGTGGGTCCTGCATTGCAAACGCCATACTCTCACAACCCAACTAATTCGTGAGTCTAATTCAATCCGAAAAATCTATATAATACCCATACTAATAGTAATGTATAAACAGAAACTCGCCACATTAATCTGACTAACCTCTGTACAAAAACCATCCGTTGTCAAGCTCCAGGAGCGAGGTGCACAAATCACGCCCCTTGATCTTAGTAGCAGTGAAAAAAACACTACTCGAACTCTCAACGGCACCAACGTCCTTATCTCAGCTATCAATGATGGTAATGTCAGGATGAAATTCCGTTGGTCAACGCGGCCAAAGTAGCGGGCGTGAAGAGATACCTGCCTTTTTTTTTTTTTTGGAACAATTGCTCCACCGAAGGGTGCGCTCGCCCTGAGAGACATGGTTAAATCACCGAAAGCATACATACTAGTTGATGAACACTATTGGCTGATCTCTTCTGCTTTTCTTTCCCTTTTTTTTTTTTTTAAGAAAGAAGACGTCTTGGGTCACATCAAGATGATCAGACTCCCCTACACGGTCGAGACGTTCGTTGGTGCTATCAAGCAAATATTCCCCGTCTTCCATCTGGACGAATCGACTACGCTGTTCTTGCATTTGCCGACAAGATTTGGGGAGATGGGAATGTACCAATTGCTTTTACTGACATGCGCGACGTTGGAACGTACGTTGCACGCATCATTACCGATCCGCGGACGCTCAATACGATAGTCTTCGCATCCAACGAAATGCACGCTTATAACTAGGTTTAGGGCGTGCTGGAGCGTCTAAACGGCGAGAAAATTGCACGCGAATATGTGAGGATCTCGTTGGTAGTGATACGTGGTATATGCAACCCGGCTAAGAAGAACGCATACTGGAGGTCAATTCGGAAGATATTCTCATCAAGATAAATAAAATTAAAAGGGACGAACTAGCTGCTGAGTCCTTAGAATTTGAAACGTTGGCGTTGCTACAGAATCGATATTCTTGCGGAGTCCGCGGATTGCGGAGTCCGCGGAGATAATGCGCCTGAAAATGCTGAGCATCTGGGATCCCTGCTTGCCAAGGACCTCGACCCTGACTTTAGTGGAATCACGTTGGAGACTTACATCTGAGAGATACTGGACGGGAAAGGGGAAAAGGTGTATGCGCAGCTGGAAAAGGGGTATAAGCAGATCTTTTATAATCTACTTTGATAAAGGTATCCCAACATAAAACTATATGTCCTTTATACAGATTAGTTGCCTCTTATAACCCCTTTCTTTCAAGACTCGTCAGTATCAGCCATATCCCTTAAAAAGTCTTAATAAAAGATATAGGCCATGCAATCTTGTGTATGATGAGTAGACAGACCATGATCAAAATGTTGACATTGGTGCTAGAGATCTTGAATACATGGAATCGCTCCTCTGAACAGAGAGCGAAAAATAAATGTGCTACAGCATTCATAATTTACGGACGTTAGAAGCGGGGATTTGATCTGCAGAGAATGAAGCACAACGTTCATGTCTATGTTTGCGAGTCAAACCACAAGGAGTCGGCATTTGACGTTAACTCTATTTCAGAAGTCAAGAATGAGCCCGTCACTGTTGCAGCTTACTTGGGGATGATTATCTTTTTGTTTTTGTACTTGGGATTGTACATACAACCAAACGAAAACATTTAACCACGGCAGACAGCATCTATTTGAACCTGAAAAGCCTCACTGTCACTTTTGTTCTATGGTTGGAGCTCTATATCATCTTCTGCCACTTCATAACATGCACTCGCATTCACAGTCCTCATGCCACCACCGACGGAGGATCTTTTCCAATCATCTCGGGCATAAAATGCAACACTCCCAAACACCACCACTGTCCCGAGGACAAACCCAACCCTAACCTCAGCCCCAAAAATCCACACACTCAGCAGTAGACTAACAAGCTTTCTAACATTCAACACCATGCATACGGACAATGCTGATGAAATTGATGTCAACAGGCTGACTCCTCTAACACAGAGAAACTGCGTCAACGCATTCAGCGTTAGCAGAAGGGACTGCGTGGGTAAATCTACAACGTGGTTTGAGAAACGCGGCATGGACATTTCGAGTTGTGTTTGGGTTGCGAGGTGTGACAGTTGGGTTATAATTTTGGGCATGAAGGGGAGGAAAAGAGGGAGTGCGAGAAGATGCTGCAAATTGTTAGACAATGCAAGAGAATATTTTCAGCAACATTGATCAGGATATCCGCAATGAATTGAATAATGAATGGAATGGAATTGCAGGGTTACTGACCGTGTAGAAGAGACCTTCGCGCCACGTTCGAGGAGAGTACTTGTAGATGTGTTCTAGTATCAGACTATTCACAGCTGTTAAGACTTGGATGAAGAGGAGTAAAAGCACGCCAATACGAGAGGCGGGAGCATCGTTGTCCTTGAACGATTATCAGTCTTAGCAGAAACTCCATGGGATCCGGGACAATGATCTTATTTACCGATGTCTTCGGGCCACTCAACGCTGCAAGCACCACACCGAGCGTCATTGTAGCTACAGAAATCCACTGCGTCTTCGAATACAACTTTCCCGCCAGAGCTCCAACGGTCAGCGTGACGAGTCCGCCACCACTGCGTAGAACAATGTGCATGGGTACACTGATATGGTACTCAAGACTCAGGTTGTTCAAGACTGATATAGTGAAGTGCAAGATTGCAATGCCGAACCATTTCCATCGTGGCAACTCGGGTTGTCGGAGCAATGTCTTTGAGCTGATGTTGAAGAAGTGAGCGAACCCTTCTACAGCCACAAAGACGAATTGGATGAATGTAAGCGCTAGGGCGGGATTGGTTGCGTTATTGTGCCTAGTAGTAGTAACTGATCAGTAGAGCAAAAAACGGTAAAGACTGCTGCGAGGCTGTGAGGCAAAGATCCATACAGAACAATGGCTTCTAGTGTGTAGACCTAGGGTTAGGGTTAGTGCTATCACTTCCATGGCATCAGGAGCATTTTTCCACACACATTCGTACAGCAACCGCCAAAGATCAGGAATAGCACGATGGAGAGCTCGTGTCCAAACTGTGGGATGATGCTGGCTAGGCTCCCTGAACGCGGTGAAGAGGCAGGTCAGCTTCTCGTAGTAAAGACCGCCAAGATTAGTCATTACATACTGCTCATGCTGATCACCTACGCCGACACTCCAGGTTCCACAATTGAACAGCAGGTAGGATAATGGATAACTAGAGCAAAAAGCAATCTTTCGATATGCGAGAGACATTTTGCCTCGGCCCACTGCGCTGTAGCGCTGGCGCCCAGGACGCCAAGAGTTGACTTGTCCTGCTACAGGCTAAAGCCGCCGTCGTATCATCCTAAATATAGCAAAGTCACCAGCCCGTTGAAAATCGGAAAGGAGTTTCTCCCAGCTCCACAACTCTTCGCCTTGTGTCGACGTATCAACACTCAGCATGGCGCTCACGCGTCGTGTTCAATCGATTGCCATTGCCATTGTTTCCACATTGGTATTTGTTGTCCTCCTGCAGACTTTTGCGGCGAACACGTCTTTCAAATTGATTCACCCTGCCTCGAGCAACTCCTCGCTGGGCCTCATCCCATCGAAGCTGCAGTCGTATATTCCAGAGCGCATATGGTGGACTTCGGAGACGAGCGAGGCCCATTTTGCGTATGCGCAGTATGCGACTGATGGGTCGTACTTTTGCAATGCGGTAAGTGAGCTCCATTATTTTGGAAGCATTGATTGACGATGGACTCGGGATGAAACTAACAGCTGGAACAGCTTATCAACGCCAACAGATTATGGGGATTTGGAGTAAAACCTGACGTTGTGATCATGTATCCATCAAAGTGGGATGAACAGGTATGTCTCGCTCCTCCAGCACTTCAACTGCTGGCCTCGCAACTCTACATTCCCTTTCCTAACCCTCACACAGCCCGCCCAATCCACCGAAGCCAAAATGCTGTCATATGCCAAATCTGAATTCCCGAAACTGCGCCTGGAGCCCGTAGACATCATCTCCACTACTGCAGGCGACGCAACTTGGGCTAATTCCCTCACAAAATTCAACGCTTTCCGGCTATCCAACTACTCCCGCGTCTTGTACTTTGATTCAGATTCCTTGGTGCTGAACACCATGGACCACTATTTCCTCGCGCCACTATCCCGGCTTGCCATTCCACGCGCCTACTGGCTGAACGATGCGGACTCAGCCTCTATTGGCGAGCAAACAGTCTGCTCTCATGTCATGCTGCTACAGCCCGACGAGTATTACTACAACGCCATCATGAACGAAACTCAGCGCTCCAGGAATTTCGACATGGAAGTCATCAACACGCTATTCAAAGGCTCGGCCATGATTCTCCCGCATCGCCGCCTCGCACTCCTCACTGGGGAATTCCGAACACGCGACCACCGAAAATATCTGCGAGAGGAACCCAACGATGAGTGGAATGCCATGGGCGAAGTGAGTAGGAGTGTGCTGGTGCATTTTAGTGATTGGCCGTTGCCTAAGCCGTGGAGGCCGAGGACTCAGCAGCAGTGGGAAAATGCGCTGCCCGAGTGCGATGAGAATGATGAGAGGGATAAAGAGAGGGAGGATAGGCCGCCTTGTGCGGATCGCATGATGTGGACGGGTTTCTATGAGGATTATGCGATAGAGAAGAAGAAGGTTTGTGAGGGGAAATGGTGAGCAGTGTATGGTGATGATAAACGATCTCTGGAAGAATGCTGTCTTCCGACAACTTGGAGACAATAGAAATGTTTTGGATGGAACGGTTTCTGAATGTAGGGACAGTAAGTTTTCTTCAGTGCGGAAATAAATTCGGAACTGAAGAACTCCTAGCGTAATCGGACAGAAGTTGACGCAAAGCTGTAGCTTATATCAGCTGGACGCTTTATCGTGCATCCTACATTTGTAATTGGGTAGTCCCACCTGTGACACTGTGATCTACAGCTGCATGATGGATGTGGCGTCGACAAGGCTGGCATTTCAGTGCTGCCTAAGACGCTTGCATCCGCGAAGTTCGAAACATCTAGAGATATTGCGGCCTATCTATCCTTTCTCGATTGGTTCCAAAACATACTCCTAGCGATAAATTCTCGCACTATGGGCCTGTATACGCCCCTAGACACTGTGAGCCGCGAAATCCGACTGATGTCTTTCTCCGGTTCCGCTACGAACAAAACCTCATGCGAAATGCGCATTGCATACCTAGATTTAGCCCCAGAATACACAGCATTATCTTACCTCTGGGGGAAACCTGACCGTACAAAAACTATACTCGTAAACGCCATTCCACTCACCATAACCGAAAGCCTGTTCGAGGCTCTTAGATCGCTTCACACGCATTACAAAGACGAAACAACCTGGATCGATGCCCTCTGCATAGACTAAGAAAACAAGGACGAAAAAGTGACTCAGATTCCTTTGATGGGTGAAATTTACTCCAAGTCCTGCCAAACAATCGCGTGGTTGGGACCTGCGGCGGACGACAGCGACGCCGCTATTGATCTTCTCCGACGATGGCAGATTCGGCAGACTTCTCCAATAATCAGTCAAGGGTGTTCTCCGGAAAATTATCACAGATGTTGGGAGCGTGGTGATGAACATGTGGACAAAAATATGGTGGTTCTTTTCCAGACTTCCGTCTCGGAGGAGAAACCTATTTCCTCTTGGGTAGACAACACTACGCAATCTGATGTCAATATCAAGCCAGCGACGCATCAGCAGAGAGAGAAATTTTCAAATTGGGCGAAACACATCGTTGCCTCGGTTCTCTATAACGAAGCCACAGAATCCAGCTTGGACGCACTAATTGGAATTCTCAAACGACCATATTGGACCCGAGTCTGGATCAAGCAAGAATTCGCCCTAGCATCCAAATTAATCGTCGGATGCGGGAATAAATTCATGGACGGGGAAGAGTTTCGCCAAGCTAGTCAAGCCGCCATGACCATACACAAATACGCTGGTCTCGAAGGTTGTGCGCAAAGATTAGATGGTACTCTGACCCAATTCCCTATCATTGATACATTGCTCATTCGGATCAAGCCTCTATGGGGTCTAAGAGCCAGCTATGCTCAGGTTGGACGACCGGGGCTGCCGCTCTGGATACTTGTGAATCTTACCATTCTTGCAGACACGACGGTTGAAGTGGATCGATTATTCGGAATTCTTGGTCTGGTTCCCGCACACGATTTCGAGATTGAAGTAACATATGATAAACCGGTTGAGGATGTTTTTTTTGATTTGACGGTCAACTTCATCTTCAAATCTGATGTGCAGTTTGATTGCTTGTGCATTGCCGGAGACGGCCTATCGCGCAAATCCAAAACCTTCAGCACTCCTGAGGATCCAGTCAGCTCTCCGAGTTGGGTACCATCCTACCGATCCGAGGGTCAATTATATCTTGGACCAGAATTCCCCGCTACCTGGGCGTGTGAAAAGCTGCCGCCAGAATGTCGGATATCTCCAGACGGGAAAAAATTGAGAACACCTGGTATCATATTCGACAAGATCACAAAAACATTGCCAGGAGCGACTGATGACAGAAATCCTCTTACGTATATAAAGGAATGGTTTCGTTTAGCAATGACATATCGAGATACCCATCCCTCAGGACTGCCTTTACTCCAGGTATTTTTCCGGACACTGATAAGAGAAAACTTCGCCATCGGTTCGCCGTACAATTTTCGAGATGCACACTGTCAGTGGCTCTTTTTCCAAATGATGAGCGGCTTTCTGGCTTTCTTACCTCATTTCCGCATGCCAGGTGTCGAGTCCAATGGACGAGGAGTAATTGACCAGGCCAAAGAGCGTCTTAGTCCTGAGGATCTGGAAAGGTTTCGCTCATTTGAATGCCCAGGTTGGCTCCGACCGTTTGTAGCCTGGCTAACTCTCCCCCCATTCAATCTCCGAACCTTCGAAATGTCCGAGTTTCTTGCGCATTTTTGTGGTCGGCAGGAGGATGGACCGGTTCTTAGTATTCCAGATGAAGTCTTGTGGTCTGAAGAGACGAACCCTGGAGTTGGCAGGTTTCTTGCGGAGATTATCAAAGAGGCGATATCACATCGGGGTTGCTTTTTTGTCACTGAGAAAGGGTACATGGGAGTTGGCCCGCCTGGTCTTGCGATAGGTGACGAGCTGTGTTTTTTGCCGGGTGGAACAATGCCTGTGGCCTGTAAAGAAGAGGAAAATGAGGAGTTTCATGGAGATCATCACTATTCGCTCGTAGGTGCTTGTTATTTGTATGGAATCATGCATGGAGAGATTGGGAAGCGGTCCAATGTAGAAGAGATGAAGCGTGTCGTTACTTTCATATGAAATGGCTATTACCACAGGTAGTTTTCATGGCCACCTAACACCCTAAGCCCTAACTGTAACTGTGTTACAATATGTACTTTCAACATGAAGAAACAACGGGAGATGTCTTTAAAAGAATAGCAAATTCGTCCACTTCGAAAACTGTTCACCTGAGTAAAATGCTTCAAACTCCAGGGAACGTATGATACGGTCATGGGAAACCACCATATAATACTTCCAATGGTGCAACTGGTTGGGTAGCAGATGCACCTACAGAGAGAATTATCCAGTCATTCTACTTTCAAATGTTGCTATTTTTCGACGATTTTCGCACGTTGGAAATTCCGAACGGGCCTACCACTGGGATTTAAGGCCGCTACGGCTGAGGTATACCACCAGGCCAGCATGTAAGCAATCTCACGGCTTGTTAACTGCGCCGCAAACCTGCATTGGAATATGACCTATCCTGCGACGATTGCTGGATGTTGGGTGGCGTAACTTTGTACTAGAGCCCCGGAGAAGAGTTCGTCCGTGAAATGCCTATAGTTCACTCTAACGTACATGCAGTCCAACGGTGAACGTATGGGGAAACTCATGATTCTCTTTTAAAACCCAGGCGCCTGTCGCTCTCTCCATTGAATTCCACCAACTGACAGAGCCCGCGACTCTTAGAAAGGAATACCAGACATTCATTTTGATAGGACGACGATTCCTGACTCGACGGACCGTATAATTCTCATTACTGGTGGTATGGAGAATTTCGATCTTACAATCCGTAGAATTTAAGATTTTCGCCTCAGAACGCTCCAAGAGCAATCTGCTATTCCAGGAATGTTAACATAGTACTAAAGAAAAAGGCGACGCATAAACATGGGTTTGTATATAGATCATCCTACTTGGCATTGGAGATGTGGGGTTTACGGAGAGAAGAGCGGGCGGGGTAAATGAAGCCTGAGACTGAATCAGGTAATCTGAGGCACCATGTTCCTACCAAGTGGTCGGTGAAAAAACCTTGTATAGAAAATGTACACTGTGGGCTCATGTAAAGGGTATAAAGAAAATTCTTGTTGCCATACTATATAGTGACAATTCTTCGAGCGCGTTGCAATGTATGATCCAATTCAGTGGCAATAGAGTTGTGCGCAGTTTGACCCACGAACGACTGAGAGCTTAATTGAATGATCAATTTTCCGGCTGCCATCGGTATTTAGACAAGCAAATCCAGGTATCATTACCTCTCATCTTAGTTATTAGACTATATCTGAAGATGAGCAACAACACAAGTAGTGAATGAATGACCAAAAGATATTGTTCATCTGTAGCACCCAACTCATTGCACAAAATGGAGAGATGATGGATTGCATGGCATGAAGAAAATCCTCCATCTCAACGCTATGTTCGAATCCGAAAATTCCATAAATTTTGCGTGCCTAAAATTTCCTTTTCCAGAACATGCACATCATTTCCTTATGGGTCCCTTACTAGCATTCAAGGGTTCAACATGACCTCCGCTAATGCGTGCAACGTTTGTTCCCCCAGGATTTGTCCTGCATTATTAGTGGAAAACATGATGTCAGTTCTTCGTGGTGGTTGTCATTGCCAGGAACAAAACTTTGTACCTAGTAATTCACATCGAGCACATCAAATTCAAATTCAAAGACCAATGTAGTAATCAAGCCGACGATCGGGCCAATATTCCCGGGTATATATTAATTTCAGCAAACCCAAAGTAACATTGAGAGATCCAACCCTCCGTCCCGAAATCATTGAGTCCCCAGATTAACATGATGTGCAAATTGATGCTGGCAGCAAACTGCCTTCAGCTCCTGCTTCCATCTCTTTGCTCCACCATACCAGCAGACCGCCAATGCGAGACGACACGATATGAAGCCAAACCACGAGCCTTCATCCTCACCGACATGAGCAATGAGCCGGACGACCAAATGAGTCTTGTACGACTCTTGACCTACTCCAACGAAATCGACATTCGAGGAATCGCCGGCGTCACTTCAGTCCACCTAAACGACACCATTGACGACGCCACAATTCGCCAGGTTATAAGTGCATATGGCAATGTGACAGAAGCTTTGAACGCAAACGTTCCAGAGACAGCAAAATATCCATCTGCGGAAGAGCTTCTTGGAAAAGTCTCAGTTGGCCATCCGGTGTATGGACTTGCGGCCTTCCAACAGAATGCTAGTGAGGCTGCTTTGGCACTAATTGAAGAAGCCGATGCTGCGACTCCAGATGACCCACTTTGGGTACAGTGTTGGGGCGGAGCTTCAGTGCTCGCTGAAGCACTGAACCAAGTTGAACAGAGTCGCGATGCAAACGCCACCTCAAGCTTCGTCAAGAACCTGCGTGTCTATTCCATTTCTGACCAGGATGATGCCGGTGCGTGGATCCGCGAACGATTTCCCAGCCTGTTCTACGTGGTCTCTCTACACAGTATGAGCGAATATAGCCGCGCATCTTGGAACGGGATTTCCGGTGAAGCATACCGACACTTCGACAAAGGCGGACCTGATACTTCTCTCGTAACAAATGAGTGGCTAGAGCGGCACATTCGAGTCGGCGAACTAGGGAAACACTACCCGAATTTCCCCTTCATCATGGAAGGCGACACTCCAGCTTTCTTTGGTCTCATCCAGAACGGACTCGGCGACCCTGAGCATCCCGAATGGGGCAATTGGGGCGGTCGATGGAAACTAATGGACGCATCTAGAAGAGTCAGCGTGTTTACTGATGCTTCTGACTGGGTCCAGGGAATCAACAATGAGATATATCTAACAAGCTTTGGTACCATTTGGCGCTGGAGAAGAGAATACCAACACGATTTCGCAGCACGAATGCAGTGGACGTTGAGCACGAACTATGAGGACAGCAACCATGCTCCTATCGCTATCCTCAACGGTTCATGTGGACCAGAGATCATCCAGATAAAGTACAAACTCAACGACACCGTTGTGCTGGACGCGTCACAGAGCTGGGATCCAGATGGTGATGAGTTATCTTTCAAATGGTTCCATTACCGCGACGTTACGACTCGGAAGCAGGGCGGAGCTTGGGATGCTGTTAGTCAGAATGTCACAATTTCTAATCTCGATGATAGTGGAAGTAAGGTAGCTATTACTCCAAAGGCTAATGAGGTAACTAATCTCCACTCTCAAATTATATGTATATGCTAACCGTTTTAGACGATGCACTTGATTTTACAGGTAACAGACGACCATGAAATGGAGCTTACTACGTACAGACGGGTAATTCTGTACCCTGGGGCATAAATTATTAGCATCATCATGTTTGCGACTCTAAATAGCAGAAGGCGTTATGCGGTCTCCCTGAAATAGCTCAATTAAAAGGAGGCAAGTGAATATTAATCCCAAACTCTGATGCTTTTAGTTCCGGATGATGCGTGTAAGGCCAAAATGCACTGTGATCAAGAAAAGCGTGAAAAAAAGCTCGATAGATGGTATAAAATGATCCAGACAAAGCCTGTCCATGTGTATGGGATTGACTCCCAGGTTGCGATTGATTTGAAAAATTGGATCCGGAGAGAGATAGGTACTGATGTTGAGATTTTTGAGTTGTTGGGGAGTGGCAGCATTTGGGAGCTATGTAGAGATGCGGCGGGTCGCAGTGTATACGGGACATTGTTGTTCAACGATTGATGAAAGTAATGGTGGCTGCAGTGGCCAGATAGTTTTTCCTCTGCAGCACAGCTGCGCCTTTTACAGCCCTCACTCCAGAAATGTACAAATCTAGCATCATGGGTCGACGGATATATCATGGCTCACTTCTCTAAGTAAAAATGCGTTTAATTCTGCAAGTGGTGGATGATTGGGAAATAGATCTCACTACGTATAAACGCGTAATATTATATCTTATTGCGTAGCGCATAGAAAATGTAAATTTTAAGATGCTTGATACCATAAAGAGCCACGTTGGTTCGCCAAGTCTTCAGTGAGCAGTGGCATCTAACACCCCAGACTCCAAGGATTGGCACGAGCAACTACCTTAATATTTTGTAGGAAGACTGCGACTTAGATCAACAGCACGCTCTGAAAGGGTTCAGCATGTATTAGGATGAAGTCTCTGCCCAACCTCTCGTGTCGTGGAATAACCCGGACGTCAAGTGCACCTCTGGGCAGATAGCCACTATCACCATCTGTCGAATAAGAACAACTATTAATATATACCCGTAGTGGTTTGTTGGCTTCGACTTGTTTCAAGAAGCATTCTTTTATAAGAGCCTCAGCACTTTTTGTTGGCTTGGGCTACTCAAAACGTTGTGACCTCGGGTTATTTCGCGACACGAGAGCCAACACCTTTTCCCGGTTTGACCGCCTCTTTCGTAGTTTGGAAACGCACTTAGATGATGACAACCTAAGCTCACCAAGCATACTGACAGGAAATGCTTATTACTCTAATACCGTAATTACGTGACCAGTCATTGCACATAGTGTTCGGTGACGTAAATGTAAGCACTGCAAAATCTTCGGAGATTACCATAAAATCCGATGCATATGTCGCATGGACTACCAGATGAAGTAGATGATGCGAGGAACTACGGTATGAGAGTGTCAGACTGCCTGACCTTAGGACCAATCGTTTTGATAGCTTCATTCATCTTTGAGATTCTGACGGATTTTATCGTTCGGAGGTAAGATTCACCTGCAGCAATCAAGACCTCCGGCTCGCTTGGAGGTGGGCGGAAGGGTAGTGCGTAAATCTGACTGTGGACGCAAAGTACAGATAAGCTATTATGAGGTAAATTCCCTAGCATCTTTGTGAATAAAGAAAGAGCGATAGAGGGCGTGAGAACATCAGAGAAACCATCAACACTATATTCCAGCCTATCCTGTCTTCACTTCATATCACAAACCACTTCCATACAATACAATGGCCGATCACGCAGCTCACAACTTACCCACAACATACAAAGGCCTACAATTCACGTCCGCCGATGAGCCAGCCAAGATCATTGAGCTACCAACCCCATTACCAACAGCTGGAACCGTCATTCTTCGCCCCTTAGTAAGCTCAAAGGTTCCCTTTAATATCAAAATTCCCTCATAATAATCATTTCAATAATAACTAAAATACAATCCAGTATTCCAACATCGCATCCTACGCCAAGAATCTATTCCGCAACGGCAATCCCATGAATCACAACTATCCTCTCCCATTAATACCAGGCAGCAATGCAATTTGCCGAGTCGCAGCCGCCCCCTCGGACTCACTGTTCTTGAAACCGGGGATGCTAGTCTATGCGAGCGGCGTCGTGCGTCCTAGAGATAAAGCTCTAGCCGCTCCAACGCTTCTGGGAAATCACATGGGTTATACGCCTGAGAGTCAGGCGTTGATGGAAGGGGAGTGGAGAAATGGCACGTGGGCGGAGTTGGTCAAACTTCCGGTGGAAAACGTGCATATTTTGAATGAGGAGGTTTTGACTAAAGAATTGGGATATAATATTGCAGATTTGGGGTACATGAGTACGTTGATGGTTGCGTATGGCGGGTTTAGTGATGTAGCTCTTCGTCCTGGAGAAACGGTCGCGATTGCGCCTGCGACGGGGAACTACGGCAGCACTGCTGTTTTCGTTGCACTGGCGATGGGCGCCGGGAAAGTCATTGCTATGGGTCGAGATACGGAAAAGCTTAAACGTATAGTTGATGGAGCGGGGAGTCGTGTCAGGACTATTGGTATTACTGGGGATGTCGATACAGACACGAAGAATCTCCAAGCGCATGGACCCATCGACGTTTATTTTGACATTTCGCCCAACCTTCCTTCAACACCTTCGCATTTGAAAGCTGGGATTGCTGCGCTCCGACCAAAAGGGCGAGTTAGCTTGATGGGAGGTATTCATGGTAATGTGGAAGTTCCATACATAACTTTCATGCTCAAGGGACTTTCCATTCATGGAACGTTCATGTACACCCGCCAACAGATCGATGAATTCATCAAGCTTGTGGAAACAGGCTTACTGCCGCTTGGAGGAAAAGCTGGGTTTGAGGTTGCTGGAGCGTTTTCTTTGGACAGGTGGGAAGAGGCGCTTGAATGTGCGTATGACAATAGAGGTCCACGCAAGTCTACTTTCTTTGTGCCTAATGGAGAGTAACGGACTATCATTATGTAAAAGTATTGCCCATCTAAATCCTATCTGCAAATTCTCAAGGAGCACCGTGAAGTGGCTCAAGCAATGTCAATGGCTGCGATGCGGTCAGATGCTCCACTCGCATCAACCAGCCGATTATACCGTGACGATCTGTCACTCATGGCAGCTCATACGAGACCGAGTCGCTTGAACTTCGGTAGCTCAGGTTATGTGTTTTGCGGACCCTCGGAGGATGGAGCTCGGATGTTATATTTCCGTTCTATGGACCAAAACGCTGTCATTGTTTCAAATGCACCACTCGCGACGCACAAGCGCGCAATCGATTCTTTGGACCACGATCCGAAGCGACGAACTTGAAGAAATAGTTTTATGACCTTTCTTCTAAAGGAATCCTATAATTTACGACATCATTGCTCGGGAAGGGCTTGAGGTAGTCAGTGGAATGGTGCATGCAGACATTGATATCATACCACGTGCTATCGCATTGATATGGTGTCTCTAATGTAAGAACCAGCAAAAATGACAAAATCAGTCACTTCCGGCCTGCATCAAATGAGCGGCAAATCAGCCACGCATCAGATCATCACAAGGGCAGCAAGCGAAGATCACAGCTGCATATAACACGACCATTACGCATCCAAAATGCGGGATAAAATCCGTCTCTTGCGTGAAACTACCATGGATCGGGAATATCAAACGCCGGTATGACTTGTCAAACTGCACTAAGCTTTTGGCTGCCTCGTATTCTCCGCTCCACCATGAATGCCGGGGAGTATCACATATCAGGCATTTTGATAAACCTCATTTCCTGGGGCAGGAAGTACTGAGGCAAATTTGGGTTTTTGGGGCATCGGTCGCTGAGGTGTGTGATAAGGGCGTTGAAGATAGTGTAAGGTGGTATAATATTACTATTTCGAGATACTTTCTTCAGTCGTAGAGCTCTTGCTTTTCGCTATGAGCCTTTGATCGGAGTGTTCCTATCCGTTGAGCCCATTTTGGTTTTCATGATAAGCTGGAGCTAGAAGTAAGATGCCAAAGTAGAAGTTCCATCATCGCTTTTGCAAGGAACATTGTGTCCTCACAGTCTAGCAATGTCACTGTACCACTTCTATGTCCACTACTCAATTGAAAATTCACACTGCTCAGCATGTACATCGTCGTTATCATTAAGTCTAAGCACCTGGCAAGATCTGCTCGCCAAGGATAGTTCCTTAGGTGTTCGGCGTTCCTAAGGATCTCTCGGCGTTTCCTCAGGTGTTCTGTGCATATCCTTAGGTTTACTCGGCGTTCCTAAGGTGTTTACCAAGTGGATACCTGCAGGTGTCAAGATCTGAATCCCGCATGAAACAACCTCACGACAACGCCACTCATCACCAGACTCGTCTGCATTCGTAACAAATGCTGTGAAAAACATACATTAATGCCTGTGTTTTATGCACCTCTCAGACATGGGAACATGGCGGCATTAAGCCAGCCGCATGGTTGGCTTGAGGATCACTCTGGATAGTTGGTTAACTTTCCAATAGACCCGCAACTTACCACTCCCGAGATACAGGGTCTCTCACAACAAGATCTGCGTAACTCATCTTGAAACCTCTTCGAGTTGTCTCGGAGACAAAGTGGGCCGTTTGCGATTGGCCTCAAACTCCGTTTTTTAGCCCACTTTTTGACTTTGGGCAGTGGAATCACTCCGCGTCGAGCACCCATCCAATGTCCTCGGGCATACTACATAACCTGTTGATAGCGCCGTGCTTTCCTCAGCATCTCAGCTTCAGGTTTGCAGGACAGCCGCATCACCTTCCTAATTCGGTTCACTTACTACATTCTTATAATATTTCTCATCTCTGTTCAATTTGTTCCTGACATAATCTTTTTATCTTTACCACTTTATCGTAATACACATTCAACCACCCAAGGCAAAATGTTGTTCAATAGCATCGTCTACGCGGCTCTTGCCCAGAGCTTGACTGCTTCGGCCGCTACTATGCTCGTAACTGTCGGGGCAAACAATCAATTTACATTTACACCAAACTCAGTCACTGCTCAACCCGGAGATATGGTTGCATTTAACTTTGTCACTCAAGTACGGCTTCCGTAACATAAGCACATCATTACATACTAGAGGAAGACATAAGCTAACAAATATATTTTCAGAATCACAGTGTTGCCTCCTCAAACGCAAACTCGCCCTGCCAGCCGCAAAGAAACGCCATCTTCTCCGACTTCCAGCCCGTCGCAGCCCCAGCCTCAAACGGCAACGGCAACGGTAATGGCAACGGAAACGGCAATGGCCGCGGCGGCAAAGGCAAGAGAAACAGGAACAACAACAAGCGCCAGAACGGCAATGGCAACACACCCATGTTCATGGTGCCCATCACCGACACCGATCCCATCTACATCTACTGCTCGCAGGCACAGCACTGCCAGCAAGGCATGGTCATGATTATCAACCCACCGAATGACAATGCTGTACAGCAGTACCAGAACAAGGCTGCCCAGGCCAACAATAATGTCAGCCCTAGGGGCGGAATCAGTGGAGGAAGCATTCAAAACAATGCTGCAGGCACAAATGTAAGTATCTTGAACTTCCATGTATAAGAAATGCAATAGCTAAGAAGTTGATTAGCCTCCTAATGGCGTTGTTGGCGCCAATCAGCCTGCGGGACCAGCTGCCAATGGTAATGGAAATGGCAATGGAAACGGAAACAACGGAAACGGTAATGGAAAAGGCAAGGGCCGAAAAAACCGAAATGGCAACAACTAAAACGCGTTTTATATAATTACCCCGGGGAAAAAAAGTTCCACTGTAGATGTTTTACATTCTTTTAACCAACTATGTACATACCTAATACGAGCCTACGAAAATGAAATTATAACTTCAACTTATGCGTAACTCCGACTTTATTGAAACAGTGAAGTTCTAATTAAGCTAGACACACAGTGTATCATTGATAACTTATCCAGTGAACACAACCACCCACTACCTTCATACCATCATCGTCTCCGGCGGCCCCAAATAACTCCCCTTAACCCCACCCCTTGTATTCAACACAATCTTCTCCAAGTATACCTCAGGGCTATTAACGCTCCAGCTCAACACATGTTGGCCTTTCTCCACCGGGCCCAATGCAACAGTCTTCGTCCAAACCTGATTCGGTACATCGCTCATCCACTCCGGCGGCACATCCCCCGCATTCTTCGGGTCGCCTAGTACGCGGGTGAAGTTCTGCGGCGCGTCGTTAAGCGTTAGAGAGAATTCCATGAGGAGGTTTGGATCTGTGTCTAGGCACGCGTTTATGTAAATTGTGGCGTTGAGAGCGGAGGTGCGGTTGAAGAGGTAGATGTTGTAGGAAGTAGATGCTGATTTCGACGATGAGAGGGAGGCACGCGCATTCTTGTAGGGACGGAGAGCTATGGAGCCGGATTCGGTGCGGGAACCGAGATATGGGATGTGTCGGAAAGATACGGTGCTATTTGATGATGATGATGAGTTCGAAGCTTTTGGTGACGAGTCTTGGAAATGGGGTGCTTCGATGGAGATGTATCCAGCTGTCTCTGGGAAGCCGTGGAAGCCGTCGGGAACACGTCCGTTGTTGACCGGTATTCTTATGATGTCGAAGTAGGGATATGGTGAGGGTTCTGAAGTCACGCCGACGTTGATGGTTCCGTTGTAGTTGTTGGGCACTTTTTCCCAGTTGATTGTTACGTTTAGACGTTGTTCGTATTTGTCTTTGTTGAGTGTTCCGGAGCGAGGCGTGATGGACAGCCAGTCCACTGGTATATCGTCAAGCGCCCAGTTAATCGGAATGCGGTAGTCTCCTCTCATAAATAGATCCACTGTTCTAACGGATGGACCATAGGGACTCATCTCCGGAAGCAACGCCGGATAGCCAACCGTTGGCATCGACAAATCAATCGACTCCGCCCATCTTCCTTGATTAATAGGGCTCGTAGAACCCTCAGCGTATATCCCCAGATTCCCCAACGAAAATTGCATATTCTGTCGCAACTGCACGAACGATAGATTAGCAGCCATGTCTCTTGATGGATTGGCCCAGTTGCGCGGTTGCTGCGTGACGGCGTCGAGCTTAGCTTGGGACATTATGTGTTTCCATTTTCCGCCCAAGAGAGCATCAAAGTCTTCTATAAGATCGTAGTCGTAGTCGAAATGGTCGAGAACCTGCTGGGCGAGTGCGTTCGCAGAGTTGCGGCGTTCCATTGCATGTTGGTTGTTCAGACCTGTTCCGATGTTGACAGCATAGTAGGTAGCGCCGGATACTAATGGGTAGAACACAAGTTCGTAGTATGCTGGCTTGTACTCTTCCGGAATGTTTTCATATAGAGCTTTGGTCTTGTCGGCTAGTGTCGTCCATCTAGCGAGTACTCTTTCAGCTTCGTGGTAATTCAGTACGGAGTATGTCCCCGGGTGAACCATCTCGAATCTTCGCATCCCGATAAGGTGGCTGAATTCCATTAGTAGGGTTGCAATAGTCTCTGAATGCTCTTTTCCGAATTCACGCTCTGCGTATAGCGAAAGGTACTTTGGTATCACTTCGGCGTTAAAGTTGGGCACATTCCATGCTAGGTCCATTGCGAAACCCAATGGCAACTCCATCGGCTTGATGTCGCCAACATTAATGACCCAGATGCGATTCGCATTGCGCCAATACGCGTGCATTAGCTCCTTCAAAACCTTGGCCTGGGAAGATTAGATCTCTCCTCATCCACTACACGGACTGAAAAAAAACTCACCAAGCTGTTGCTATTAGACCACTTATACGATCTCGGGCTACCGAAATACTCGAAATGGTAGTACACACCAATCCCACCTTCTCTCTCACTCTCATTTCCAGTAGGCAGCCGCTGAATTTGGCCATGATTATCATCAGGCATGATGATAGTGACATCGTCGGGAGGCGTCAATCCCGCTGCATAATACGTAGCGACCTCTTTGTAAATAGTCCAGACCTCTTTCACCTGTATTAGCACTACGCTACAAAATGGTGATACTTTGGAAAAACTTACGATTCACCTTCTTGTCCCCAACAACCTTCTTGAATATCTCCCTCTCAACTTCAAACACTTCTTTCAGAATATCGATAGCGTCGTCCCCGATAATCGCGCTGTCGCTCGGCCCTCGCATTCCTAAGGTAACGTAACTTTCGTTGTTCCCCATGCGGCGGATACCTTCCTCCATGAATTTTGTCACGTTGTCTTTGTTCAAACGCCAGTCCCATGGCCCAGTTTCCGTTGCATTCCATTCATTTGTTGCTCTCTGCATGGGCTCGTGATGGCTAGTCGAAACAACGATGCCGTAGTCATCTGCCAGTTGCATGTTTCCTGGGTCGTCGGTAAAGAAGATATTTCCTGGTGATGGAGTTGAGGACGCCCACATTGCGGGCCATAGGTAGTTTGCTTTGAGACGCAGTAGAAGGTCAAATACGTGAGCGTAGAATTCGGTGTCGAGTGGGTAGTACGATTCGTTGTGCTGGGCTGCCCACCATGTGGTAAGTGCTGGCTCTTCGTCGTTGATGAATAGCCCTCGGTATTGTACTGTCGGCGGGCCATGAATTGTCGTTTTGGGGAGCGCATAGATTGCGTTGTGTTTCTTTGTGGGTACGTCGCCGAACCAATGGTATCTGTGTCACCTTTGTCAATTTCATGCGGAGAGTTGAAGCGAGGTGGAATTGCTCATACGGAGACTGTCCGCCCTGCTCAGCTAGAGTGTGAATCCCGAATATTGTGCCACGTTTATCACTTCCTACGATCACCAATGCTTTCTGTATACCTGGGAGCGGCTTCTTGACAACTGCGGTCTGAAACATTTCCCATTTTCCCGTGAGGTCGGAGATATCTAGGATACCACGAGAGGAAAGCTGCTGAACCAGAGAAGAATTCACCGAGCCAACAATAATATGGCTGGTGGATGCTGACACCGAAGAATTCCCCCACATCGTAGAATTTGCCGTAACATTTTGAAGCCCCGGCCGCGTTCCCGTAATTTGTTCAAAGTCGTTGACCAGGCTCTTCAGCGCAATGTGCACGCCGACAAAATCCTGTGCATCAGCTATGATCGAGGCACCAGCAATATCCAAAGTACCATTCCCTGCCGTAAAATCCACAAATTTTTCTTCAAGAAGGGCATTGACTCCGTGCTGAAAGAGCGCACATGCACTAACAATGCCCCATGGAATCCTCATTGTAACTGCAGCGGAGACACAACGAGCGAAAAGAGAGTAAGTGTCAGTCCCAACGCTACAAACACACAAAAAACAACCGTCATCAGACGTACTAAAGACCGTTTATATTTTTCCGTAGCGTGGAAAAGAAGCTTTGCGGGGATCCAGCGTTCGCGCTGAATATTGGCTGATGCGGGTAAATTGAGTATCTAGTACCTAGCAGGTAACCCGCAATTGTCGATCTTGGTATTGAATATCGCCAACTACTTGGCTCTATGATGCTCGCATCGCGCAGCAAATTGCCGTTATGACGTTGATGAGTTTGCCAAATATGTAATGCTTGGGAGCTTCGTATAGCAACTTGGCTGTGATTTGGGGGTCAGTTGCGGAGGTTATATGGTCAGGGTTGGAGTCGCTTGGGTGGAATCGAGTATTTCTGATGCACTATGGGCATTTGGAAAGGAAATTTCGAGTATTGTGTTTCTACTAGGGACTTGCAGCCTATGGCCACAAGGGACAAACGCCACCGCGCTATTTCTATGCATTGTCGTGGACTCGTCTCTATGGTGTTGTATTTCTCCAAGCCATCCTCTCAATGCGCAAAACGAAAGTCGAGACGCTCGGTACCTTCCTCTTTCGTAGTTTTAATATATTCCATCCGTTCCTGCATCTCAATTAGTTGATGACATAAAGAAGCGAGACCATTAAACTAACCTCCGGTGTTAACATCTGCCATATCCGCTCCCGACGCTTATTGATCGTCACATAGTAGAGCTTTGTGGCGAGGAAAATGCCCAGGGAAAGTAGATTGATGAATACCAGCCATTTATTTCCTCGTCGATACAAAGGTCTATCGTCTTCGCGATAAATAGTGTTCGCTATGACGCCGCCCAGCTGTACCATCACTGCAGACATCCGTTAGTATTGGCCTGATGACCTATAGTTGCTTCTCAATGTTATGCTTACTGTTATACATTCCCGCAGACACCGTCCTAGACCCAGCATTACTTGAATTCTGACTCGCCCATCCAACAAGGATTGCATGGCAGTAAGGATAACTCAGCAGTACTGTGACCAAGGCATACGTTCCCCATTTATCAGACATGGCGCCTGACCAGAGACTAAGGGCAAGAACACATGGCAAAGTCCAGATGTTCTGGATCATGGAAACGAATGTTCTTTCTTTAAGTGTGTCGCTTAGCTTTGTAAGGGCGATTAATTGAATAATGTGGAACACGCTATAGGGAATTACGAGGAGGTTGGCATTGAACTACGGAATCGTCAGCAAAAAGCCTATAGTAAATCACTGGGTTGGCTCTCACCGTGCTAAACCCTAAGTTTCTCAGAGTAAGCGTGATATACTTTGCCGGTGGAGCTTGAGGAATATACGCAATAAGTCCAATCGCATACAATGGCCATATATGATAATCTTTCAGCGTGTGAAATATCTTCGAGGGCGTCAGTGCTTGACGATTATGTGCATTCCCTTTTGATGGATCATCGCGCAGGACGCGATTCACAGCAATGCTGAGTTCTCGATCAGAGAACCAACCGTTGGGACGAAACCAGGTCTTGGTTTGTGCAGCTGAGGACGGCATCATGAAGAATGAAGCAACGCCGACGAGGAACGTTATAGCTCCCTCTATGCGTTATCGGGTCAGCATTCAGGATGTGTGTGTGAATGTTAGTTGCGGCGCTCACCAATCAGAAATAGCCAGGCCCACCCAGGCCAACCTGCAATGCCACGCATATGGAGCAACATGAAAGCAAGAAGAGACGTGATTATGGTAGTGACAGAAAGTGCAGTCCAGAAAAAACTCATTCGGATCGGCAGCTCCCTAGAAGTATAGTAATACGACAGCCAAAGCACCATGGCAGGAATGAAACCGCCCTCAAGTAAGCCTAAAAGACTACGCGTGATGTAAAACCCGAATTTGTCTTTGAGAGCTGCCTGAGACATGGCGACTATGGACCACAGTGTGATTTGAAGTGGCTGTATATTGTTAGATGCGTTGTAACATAGATGAACAAAATGAGTACATACGATCCATCGATCAGGCCCAAGTTTCTGGGAAATTAACTGTGATGGTAACTCTGCGCATAGAAAAGAGATGGTGAAGATGATGTTCCCGCGGTTATAATCGTCGGTGTTTAGATGAAGGTCATCAAGCATGTTGTCCGCAACAGCCTGTACGAGGTTTCCACGATCGACCTGGAGCCCGAAAAACATGATGCACTGAAACAATGTGTAAGAAACAACGTCTGAGTAGGCTATTGCAGTCTTCACTTACGGCCCACAAACAGACACGGCCGTCGAGCTTTCTAACCAATGCCCGTTCCTCCTTTTCAGTCCATGAGAATTTGGGATCGAATATATGTCGACATTCGTACTGCGCTTTCTCGTAGATAGCCCTCCAATACTCTGCAACCTGCGGGTCGTTGAACGGACTGTCAGAGTCGATTGCTAGTGAGGACTCTTCGGGTTTTCGGTAGGAAATACGGGTATCGTCCTTCAGAAATATATGGTTAATGTAATCGTCTGATTGCCGTTCAGTGTCCGTGGTTATCTCAACATCGGAATCCTCGTCTCTTTGTTCCAAGGCTTGGTAGCTGTTGTCGCTCCCCCGGCGATATATGGGCTGGAGAACGTGCCAGCTTGCGCTTCTCCATTGGCGAATGTAGGAGCCCATGGTGAAAGATGTATCGAATGACTTAAAAGTAATATAATGATGCGTCTTTGTAATAACACAAAATGGGAGACTTGTCAATGAAATCTAAGTATCGGTTGAATTTTGGTCGGATTGTAGGTGTGTCTTCAGTTGCTGGATGAATTAATGTTAAATGTCATGTGGCATCCAACCATTTCCAATATAACCACACAAAGTTACCGTAAAGACTGTGTGTACATTCTGCGGAAATTATTCGCAGCTGAGGCCTTTAAGCTTCGTACTGGGAAGTGAGGGACAGAACTGCCACAAGGATTGATGGCTATACAGATGGTGATATTCACCCTGCGATAGTGTGGGGTAAGCACAGGACAGTTCCTTGCCGCTGAAGCGGTACAAGATAAGCTGGAGACCTCTGAAGATAAATAAAGCCTCGATGTATGTGTTTCGAGTTGAGTATGGCCGCGGAAATAGAAAGCATATAAATCTAAAGAGTTCGAGAGTAGATATGAGGCAGATGTGATCGAAGTGGAGGTCAAGATGACGCGACATGCGGGTCTCTCGTCATTCAGCGAACCAGAGAGTGTGCTTGGGGTCATTTGGGGCATGTCTTACCCTTCCATGTGTTTTAGCTCGGCGTCGCGATTGGGGTTACGGATGTCGTGATAGAGACACGTGACTGGCGTTGCACTGTGAGCTCAAAAGCAAATATGGGGGTCAAATACATATTGTGGCATAGAGCTTACATGAATAAATAATGGAGGTAAATTTTGGGATAAGACTATCATTTAGATGATAACACAATTAGCAGCAACTTTATCGATTTACATTTGGCTGTGTATGAGCATTGCTCAATGTTCTTAACTTGGACCTGCTATGTGGTGAATGGCCCTCATTACATTTTACAAATATTTTTTTTTCTCACATAGCTTATCTTCAGGGTTGGATTTCATCATAATAATGCCTATGATTGGTTTTGAATGGTGTTCGCAGCGATAACTCGGATTGCGTGGGATACTTACTTCGAAGAACAAATAATCAAGAAAAAATGCTCAGAAACATATCGCAATTCGAAAAGGTGAACGATCCAAGAGTACATATTGTAGTTTACAATCGATTTCACCGCAAATGGTACGGATGTTACAGTGTCTCGTAAAGTCCGAATGCAGGTCACTTACGGTGATCGGACAATCCTCTTGGTTTGTCCACAGCAGCGATAGACAACTATATCCGCATCTAACAACCCATTTCGGTTAGCAAAGCTCCAAAGCACGTGTAATAATTCAGGTACGACCATTAAACTAGCAGTCTTGATTTCTCTTTGGTGCCTTGTATACTAATAAGTTTGAGTTTTGTATATGTGCACCAGATCTGACAAAGGCAAAATGCGGTGGGTCCTGTAAGCGCTGGAATGGGGGCCAAAGTCATGCGGTGTTGGAGTACGATACGGATTCCGGACCAACCAGAACGCAGGATTTGGAAAACCTATTGTATCAGATACTTGCACATAGGAGCATTCTGAAACTCGGCCTTCATGGCGTTCGCTGAGTGGTTCCTTGGGCCGTTCTCTCACGGCATGTACATAGTTACAAGGAAATCCTGTTGTTTTGTGTGGGGGCTGTGTTTTGGGGCGAACTGTGGCTGTAAGATGGGGGATTTTCTCACACCATATATTTGACTCCATGGACATTTCAACTGAGTGCGCAACTACATGCCGTCATGGCTTCGCATTACGCAACCCATTCGCGGCGAAGCATCGAATCTTTGGAGGCATGGAGAGATTCCATGCTTCAAGCGGCCAACGCACCTCATGGCCCGACGCCACACGAAACCATTGAAAGGACCGAATATGAAATGCCAAAACAAGAGATGGGAAAAGCGCAACCACGATTGAACTCCAAGCGAGTCTTGATTCTGGAGTGGCGGTGGGAGTTCTCAGTTTGGGCTCTTGGAACTACAGCTTTCGTAACAATTATTGGTCTCCTGGTTCATTTTCACAACAAGAGGCTATCGGATTGGCATTCTGATCTTCAAATAACTACAATTGTAGCTACTCTAGCCCAGGTGGTACAATCAGCATTGCTTGTGCCTATATCATATTCCATCAGCCAGCTGAAATGGAATTGGTTTCGACAGACCGGCCCTCAACCCGTCATGGATATTGTACGGTTTGATCAAGCCAGTCGAGGCCCGGACGGCGCGTTGAGGTTGCTGTACAGGTTAAAGTGGAGACCGTAAGTTTTCTGTACCTAGAAAAAGAGCAGTGGACTGACTTCTCCAGCCGTCTTGTATCCCTAGGAGCACTTGCGACAGTGCTCATGCTTGGCTTTCCGCCTTTTACCCAGCAAGCTGTCCAAACAGGCCTCAAAGAAACACCCTTCGAGACGAATGACGCTACTGTTGCCTACTCAACTTATTACGCCGGCAAGATTGCATACGTGCCAGAGTTTTTGGGTCTGGATGGGAATGACGATAGTAAGCTCTAAACACCCTATTCTTGATTCGCAGATTAACATTTGATAGCCATGCGCGCAATTGACGCATACCTGAACGGAGCCGTGAATTCAGGCTTGTCAGACGAGTATAGAAGTCCCTCCAATATAACAGCATCTTGCCCGACCAGTAAATGCACATTCGAGCCCTACACCACGCTGGCAATATGTTCGTCAGTAGAGGAGAACCCTCTGCTTGGCAAACAGGACCTTGATAAGTTTTCAAATTTCAGCATGGGCGCGTTCAACAACAGTGTAGAAACCTTTTGGATGAGAGCTCAGATCGGCTCTGTAAGTGAACCAGAGACCTACAATGGCACCGATGAACGGATCAAGGCTATTGGCGGGCCATCTATACCGCGAGAAGCTGCTGCTGCTTTCGGGGGTGGCGGATCAGAAATCGCTCGCATTCACCTGTTTTATTACGATCCGTGCCTGGGTGGGCAGGACTGGGACGGAAAGAGTAAGCCGTATCCGTGGCAAGATGTCAGGAACTGGAAGGGCTATATGGCAACTATGCGCTGGTGTTTGCAAACCTACCAAACGACATACAGCTCTTCAACCAAAACAGAGGTAGTAAAATCCTATACGGACCTAAAATGGCCAGGCACTCCTCAAACTCCGGACGAGAAATGTTTCCCTTTCTTCTCCGATGAGGACACTTACTGTTTCCCCTCGTGCGCAACATCCCCAACGGGGCAAAAATACTGCGCTGAGTCTGGTGGTTTGGGTGGTTCAGAGTATCTCGGAATGAGCTTCAGAAGCGCCTTTAACATCACAGCATCGTATGCTAATCTCGATGAGCCTACGGGACCCAACGATCCCCAGGAAGTGTATTACACGCAGTGGTCGCCACAATTGGTTGCTGACGTTGTCGGCAACAATGCAAGCTTTTGCACGAATAATACTGGTCGCGGGAGACCTGGCTTTGAGAAACGCATGAACAATGTAGCAATCAGCCTGACTAACGCGTAAGTTGAACTCTCTTGCTTTCCACAATTTGATCGCAAAGCGAAGTGAGCTAACATGAGGTCACAGTCTACGCACATATAACAGTACGCTAGCCCGCGGCACGGCTTGGAAAACTGAGCAATTTATAGAAGTGAATTTCTTGTGGCTCATCATGCCGGTGTCTGTATACTTGGGAGCTACAATATTCTTTTTTGCCACTGTGTACCAGGCAAGGAGTGTTCCTATCTGGAAGGCCTCGCCGCTGGCGCTGTTGCAGTGCCTAGACGATAAGAATGCGCTCGCGGAAATGGAAGAGTTTGAGAAAGCCGCCAGAAAGACTAATGTACAATTGGAGCATACGGGAACCACATGGTACTTGGAACACTCTAGGGGGAATTTTAGCTGAGGGTAGTGAGGGACAAAAAAGGAGAGTACTCATAATGGGTTTGGTACATCTCATGTAAATTTTATGTTAAATATCTAATCGAAAGTATTCCACTGCTTCTTCCACTCATGAGTCACAGGAAAAGGGAGTTATCACTTCCAATTCCTCAAATATGTTCCCAATCATCAGAAATATCGCCCTCCTCCTCAGTCGAATCATCAAAGAAATTACGCTCCTTCTTCCGCTCGATCTCGCACCCACACTCTTGAATCGGCTCTTCCATGCTTGGGTCCGCACCATGCGCCAACAAATAATCCCTTACTTCTCCCCTAGCCCAGGTTAGAGCAGTGGCCACACTAATGAAACCTTTCCACTGCGAAGGCTCCTCTTCCACGTCGTCTTCGGACGAGGAAGACTCATAACGCCAACGACGACCGCGTCGTTTTTCCCGCGCTGAAAGGATCCTTCCGTGAGTGTGATGAGTAATTTTGACATTCGGATCCGCACCGTGATCGAGGAGAAGTTTTACAATACCCAGATGTTCTCTCTTTGCAGCCAGAGCTAAAGCCGTGAAAGGAGCGTCGCATGACCTATGATTCATTGTCCCCCGATCCACGAAGGTGCAACATTTGCACTTGCCCGGCTTGATGACGCTAAATTGGGCATTGGGGTCAGCACCAGCTTGGAGAAGGCGTGCAGCTACTTCTTCATGGTCTGAACATGCCGTTCTCATAAGAGCTGTACCGCCATTGATGTCTGGAATGTTAGGATCAGCTCCATATTTGAGTAAGATATCGGCGATGTTCAGTTGCCCCCTTGTAGCACAAATCATCAAAGACGTGACGCCGTGTACGGTTTGCACATTGCTGGAGACGCCATTAGAGAGGAAATACTCCACAAGTGCTTCTTGACGTTTGTCTTTGGGCATTTCTCGGTTGGCAACTATCGTAAGCAGATCGTCGCCGATATTTTCCAGGTGGCCGGTGATGCCTGCCCCCTTATCATATGGTAAGCGTCTAGCGCCTCTGGAATCATTGGTTATGTTAAATCTTCCTGTCTCGAACTCGGGCTGTGGATTGTTAGCTTTGCTAAGAGGAAGGAGCCATGCAAAAAGGAACTTACGTCTGAATCTGCATCTTCATTATCTCTGGGATCTTTGTAGGCGCGAAGACTCATGGCCTCGAGAAGTTCCACTGCTGCACGTCGGGTTACCGAAACCTCTGGATGAGCCGCTGCCTGAAAGTTGCAGCCTGAAGAACTTCCGGCATCGATAGCCGGCATGAGAGAGGAATACCAATAACGCTCTGATTCACCAGCAACCGCAAGGTGCAGTGGTGTTGCCCATCCCCTTGATATACGATACTTGTTGCGCCATTGGTTCCTGCGTTTCCTAACTTGAAACTTGATGTCGGCACCGTGTGCTATCAGTAGAGCAGCAGTCACGTACGCGTCAGCATGTAGTGCCAACATCAAAGGATTCCATTCCAGGTCTTCCAGGTCATCTGACACTGTGCCGGAGTTCTTTCTCAGTTTCATGTCGTCTTCTATTCCATGCGCATTGGGGTCAATCCCGTTGCTTAGCAATGCCAAAACAAGTGGAGCATTTCCGAGTTGAACTGCGGCGGCTAAGGGAATATTGACGGTGCTGAGCTCGTTGTTGAAATCGGCGCGGTGTGACAGCGGTCCTATCTTGATGAGTGTATCAAATGCTTTGTTGAACACGTTATAACCAGGGTACAGGTCCGAGAGATAACAATTCGAGGTTATCCCAGCTGCTAAGTAACTTAGCCCACTGCGTTCTGTTGCATCTTTTGCTCTGGAATCAGCCCCAGCATGTAGAAGATGTGGGAGAATTGAAGGGTGATAACCTAGAAACAATTTTTCTTCGAAGAAGTGTATGAGAGCTGTTCGTCCTTCAGCGTCTCGTTGATCCACTGCCGCTCCTTCTTCCAGTAGAGTCTTGATGGCTGTGGGTGATGACCGAGCAGACTGTACTGCATGCATGAGTGGTGTCAGACCGTTCTCGCACACTTGATTTAGCAAGCTCGTTTTGTCTGGCGCAGCATTGGTGATTGCTCTGACCGACGACTTGATAGAGGATTTTCGATTTAGGTGACGGAGTAGCTTTGGCTCAACATCCCAGAATGAATAATTCTCGCCCAAATCAAGTCTCTCATAGTGAAAGAACGCATGAAGCGCATTTCTCCCATCAGCTGCACGCTTTGATGGGTCCGCGCCTAGCTGAAGTAGAGTTCTAATAGCTTCATGGACCCGGAAAGAGGCCGAGATATGTAGCGCAGTGAAATTACCGCTCCATTGTTCATGGTCCACCTCAGCACCGGCGTTGATCAAACGACGGCAGAAAGACGAGACGATAAAGCCGCCAGCTTCCCAGAGCTTTACAGCGAATTCCTTGGAGGTCTCATATTCATCCAGCCAGTCCGCCAACGCTTCGAACAGCGTATCGCTACAAGGCAATGTGCTGGCTCGCAGGAAGGCAACGAAAGTTGGAGGATATAGTTTCTTCCAGCCCTCATTTCGTTCCTCTCGCAGCATTTTCCCATTTGCAGTACTAGATATATGCCATCTTTCGTGGGGATACGCAATGTGCTCTGGCATATCATCGAGCCATGAAAGGTCTTTCGTAGACCTAAGTGTATTCTTGAGCGAATTGGGTGCTCCTGATGTTAAAGCGGTCCAGATCAGATCATTTATTGAAGCATTCGCAAGAAGAATAGACGCTGTCTTAGTGTCGCCACTCTCCGCTGCCTGAATCCCTTTGTAGATGCTGCTGTGCTCGCGTTCGCCGTATGCATAATGAAATCGGTCCATAAGGCGATACCCTTTCTCGGCCTTCCATACGACCATTCCTGATTGGGTACTATGTATATTTAGTGAATGAAGCTTAGTCATGTACCCGGGGTGCACAGTGACTTACGATTCAGTGGGGACAGAATCAGTGTTGCCACCCAGCAAGGCCTGCAACTTTTCATCCTTTTCATACAGATCACCGAGACAAGTTTCTCTTAGAAACAGACCGAAACCCTTCCTCCTATAGTCATTATGTTTTATAGTCCAAGCCTCCGAGACAGGTATTTTTTTCCTCTCGTAACTTGAGCAAACGTAGTCTCCAACAGTCAAGAACCAGGCCCAGAAACTGGGATTGCTCACATCGAAGAGTTTGCAATATCGATTGCCTCTCAGAAGTGCGGAGGCACTATTTCCGGATGCTATTATGTGTTCGTGCCAGTTACAGGCTGCATAGACGTAGAATGGTCGCTTGGAGGTAAGCTCCTTAACCGCTTCGTCCACCGTGTTCCCGGATTCTAAGCTATCGAATCTAGACAAGCGTATGGAATCAGCATGTGAAGTCTCTATTGTTGAGGGTAACAAGAACTTACTCTTTCAAGGGCATTGACTCAGGCACTTTGAGACGAAGGATGTCCAAGCAGGTAGCAGCAGAGACCAAGTTAGCATCCTCAAGCGTGATAGAGCCCTTCCAAGATGACCTCTCACCGGGTGAGGTTGGGGTACATTGCGATAAAACATCCTGCGCTGAATTTCGCCCAAGCAGATACTCACGAGCAGTTTGGTGAAACAAATGCACGGAATTCTTAACAAATGTGATGAAAAGACCGCACCTCGAACGTACAAGCCTCTTAAACTCAATATTATCAGGTGGTAGTTCAAGGTCTTCGAAAGATTCTGGTGCACGAACGTCAGAACTTGTCGTTTCTGTCAAGGCATAAATAACCTTGAATTCCTCAATTTTAATTGTCCTTCGAGAAGCAAGAATCACACAAAAAAGCTTTCGCGCATGGTGCGGGTCAAGACTTTGACCGAGCATTTCGTCGAACTGTTTGCCGAGAGAATTAGGAATATCAGACAGGATAATGTTGATTGTGCGTTCGCCGGCTCCTTTGTGCATTCTTCGATGAGAATCGAGGAGCTCAAACGCCATATGAACTGCCAAAAAGGATCTTGTATGACGGTTCTGCGCGAAGATCTTTTCGACGAGCATATCTTGCACAGCTTGATCAAGATGCCGCTTCCGAGCCAACTCTTCAGCTCTGGAGCGAATGACGTTGCGAATGTCTAGTTGAACTTCAGCATCTTCGCCAGCTATGTGTCTCATGTTATCGGCCGCTTCAGAAAATATGTCAAAGTAGCGATGATTTTCATCTTGGTACGGCCGTGATGAGATTATTAACTTGAGGCGCGAATTCCTGTTCTTGGTATTTTGAAAGAATTCTTGGATGTCTGCTTCGAGCTGTGTCCTGCCAGTTGCTTCGCATTCGTCTACAGCATCAAAAAGACAAAAGATGTCTCGTTGCGCATTCGAAGCAATCTGCGAAAGGGCTTCCCACATAGCCTTGGTATTGTGTCTCACACCTTCTCCATACTTCTTATGAATGCCTTTGACACATTTAAAGAGCTTCCGTTCCTGACTGAGAAGTTGGGACATCAGACCACTCAGCGCCTCGTCGTACGACCGCAATCGCTCGTCATCGTCCTTGAAAAAGAAGTACGCAACGAGGGGATTGTCAGAAGAGTCCTGGAGCTTATCGGTCAAGGTTCTCATGATAGTGGACTTTCCACCGCCCGCTTCAGCCGTGACAAACAAGAACTGTGATCCTTTTCCTTTCTGAAAGGCTTCGTACACTGGGTGGTGGAAAAACCACTGTCCTGTTCCTGGGACGCATCTCTTGTTACGGTCTTTCTGGAGGGCGTAATTGACCTCGCCCTTGAATGCATTCAAGATTGCATGATTAGCTGAGTCTTCAGAATCTAAACGGTACACTTAGCTAAAATATGAAAATTTCATTGGATCATACCCGTGGACATACCTGCCATTCTTCTGCTTTCGAACAAATGTTCAGCTCTCGAGCCGCAAGCCGAGGTGTTTGAGAGTCGTGCTTTAATTGAAGGGCAGTAACCTACTAAGTGGCCACTGCACTATATCAAAGATGCAAAGTACAACTAAGCAAAGTACAATGAAGCAAGACAGTGGGTAAGTGCTTGAATATAAATCTTCTGATGTACCGCTTGATAACATGGCGATCAAGCTGACGTAAATTCTAGGCAGCCAACCGGTCAACATAATGATCCAGATCAATTATTGCGGGGCATAAGCGGGGGTTAAAGGTGGCCTTACACCCTGGCATCTCTTACGTACAAAAATATTTAACAATTGCACTGTCTTGAGTTTTGCACAAAGTATAAAATTACACAATATTAAGTTTTACACATTTTTCGTCGATTTAAATATATCCAGGCGGAAAGAACACTGAAAAATAACAGGGATGTATGGGATGGATGAAGGGAATGAACACTGCTAAATACCGCTTTGCGTCTAATTACCTGAGTGTGAATTTTCTTTCAGAACTCCCTCTTCTCGCCACATGAACACAAGATGAGCATAACATCACAATCGAAGTCCTCGAGTGTGACTGAAAAGGGTATATACCAGCAACAGTTGTACAAGACACGAGCCATGTCAAAAGCGCAAATATCGCCCGTTCACCCACCATGCGTACAACTCGTAACCGCATACATCATGGTTCCAAACTCATCCACATCCTCCAACCAAAGATCAACCCTTCTGCGCCTCTCCCTCACACCCGACTCATCCAAACATGCAGGTATCGGCCAAAGCTCTTCAATATGTAAACCTCCTTCACCCCAATCAACAATATGAGTATTATATGCAGTCTCCCATTCACGACGCGTACATGCGCTCCATAAATGTTTGCTCTGTGGCGCAAGTAGACTTTCGAGCTCGATGCCTAAGTAAGTCGGTAGATTATCTTGGGCAGAGAGAACGCTGTCGAAAAGATACATTGTGTATAATGCGCGACGCTTCGCTTCGGCTACAATCCAGGATTCCCAGTTGGGTCGAGAGCGATGTTGTTCTTCGGGACACATGAGGCCTTGGTGGCTGGTTGAGGACGCGAGGCTTTGTAGGTTCATCATTGCTTGTCGGAGGAACGTAGTGGAGGTGGAGCCTTGCCGCAATTTGAAGAATAGAACCATGGAGTATATGAGGTATGATTGGAAAGTAGCGAGTAATGAGAAATTGTTGCAGGCTTCGTGTCCTGAGTAAAGGCTTTCCATTTCTCTTTGGAGGATCTCGATGGCAGTGTTCTCACTGCCTGGTAAAGGCTTATCGCACATGCGGATCAATGTTAAGCAGGTAGAAAATTGTGGCACCATTGGTGCTGCTGTGGTTTGTGATGCATGGACAAAAGGAGGGATGCCCCGGCCTCGTACAGTGACCGAAATATAGGACTGTAGTGTTCTATAAATGAACGAGGAGACAGCAGTAGGATAGTGCTTGACACTCTGACCGGGACCCGGGACAAAAGCGTTCAACCACCGATTACTGATATCTTCTGCATTGATGGGGCAGATGAGATTCAAATTAGTGAAGTCGAAAGTCTCCGATCCCGATAGAAGTCGATCAGTGACATCCAATTGCGGGGCAGCAACGTATCTCAAGCCAACTGTCAGTAAAGTAGGATTTGTCGGAGTATCGTCATCTTCGAGTTGTGCAACTTCCAAATTTGTAATACTAGCGCTCTCCCCAATATTTTGGTCCTCAATTAAAGACTGATCGGTGTCTGGACGCAGTTGCGGAAGGCTGTAGGAGGTAGGCAAGGGACTACTCGAAGCTTCCTCATTGCCTCTACCTGCAATATGCGAAGAGGCTCCAGAAGGTGTACTCTGAGGATAAGTACAGTGAAGGCCCCGTCGCGAACATCTTGTGCAGCTTCCCAGTTGACGATCACATTTTGCCTTTGCACTTGAGCAGGGTTGGCAGGATTTTTGTCTGGAGGTGGCGTATCTCCCGGTCCGCATCCCACTGATAAAGAGGTTGTACCAAGGTCACGACTTCAAATATTTGAGTATGATGACATTATTGATGATATCAATGATGGGACTCTAAAGACTGCGAAAATTGTCTCATGGACATTTGGGACCTATCTTTCAGCAGGATTACATAATGCCCGCATCGGTATATCAGGAATTGGTTGGTCGCCATTCACTTTGTATAGTTTCTTGAGTTCGATGTTGTTCTACGGCTGATAAAAAACAATACAAATCGTTTAGGTAGAATTAGAATCAAATTTTGTCATCTATTCGGCGATTCTTCACGTCTATTGTTCCCTACTCTTTCTTGTCGAAGTCTTGCTTGCTGCCAATCGGAAGCTGAGCTCAACTCCGCTAGATCCATCTTCAACTCCGATCTCCGCCACTGCGTTAAACCTAATTCGTCAATCCATTCTTTCAATTGCTTCCAACGTAGACGCATTTAATATTTTATAAATGACACTTGATTTCATTTTTCCTTTGCCTTACCACATACACTTATCCCAAAATATCAAGTGAACCTTTCAATCTTAATTTTCAGCATATATGACATCCCCAGTACAAGACCACCAACTCGACAATTCGTCCCCCGCTCCATACAGTATATTCAGCAAGCGCCAAAAGCTTCTGATTGTAATTCTCGTATCCACTGCCGCAACATGTAAGTTTCCGAATGCATAAATCTCGACTCATCATTCACTCTAACAACCCAAAGTCTCAGGGTTCGCATCGAATATCTACTTCCCAGCCCTCCCAAACATCGCAACCGACCTAAACGTTTCCGTTGAGCTAATCAACTTAACCGTCACCACCTACCTCATATTCCAAGGCCTAGCACCCAGTCTTTGGGGCCCGGTTTCCGATGTCAAAGGGCGACGCGCAGCCTACTGTGGCACATTTATCATCTTTCTTTCCGCCTGCGTCGGCCTAGCACTCTCAAGAAACTATGCAACTCTCCTCGTATTACGATGTCTGCAGAGCACCGGGAGCGCAAGTACCATTGCCATCGGCTCTGGAGTAATTGGAGATATTACTACTCGCGCAGAGAGAGGTGGTTTCATGGGAATCTTCCAAGCCGGATTGTTGACACCTGTTGCAGTTGGTCCGATTATCGGTGGTGCTCTTGCTGGGGCATTGGGTTGGAGATCGATATTTTGGTTCCTAGTTATTTACAGCGGCGTTTTTCTTCTGATACTGACATTGCTCTTACCCGAGACTTTGCGATCATCGGTGGGGAACCGAAGTCAGATTCCTTCGAAGAACCTCCTAACCAGATATCCTTTAATTTTCTACCAAAAATTCACCAGTGTCAGATGGGAGAAGTCCACAGAGCTACAAGAGCGACCAGAAAGCAAGCCAATCGATCTCCTAGGCCCTCTCCGCATTCTCTTCAGCAAGCTCGCTGCGCCAATCATCTTCTTCCTAGCAACACACTACGCAGCATGGCAAATGAGTATCACCGCAATGTCCACCCTCTTCGCAGAACGATACTCGCTAAACGAAACACAAATCGGGCTCACTTTCATCGCAAACGGCATCGGATCCATAACCGGCACATTAGTCACGGGCCGAATCCTAGACCACGACTACCGCCTCGTAAAAGCCGCGTACGAAGCGCAAGTAACAACCTCCAACACTACCACGCAAACACACTCTTTCCCAATAGAAAAAGCCCGTCTCCATCTCATACCTATATTCTCTCTCCTCCAAACTATCTCGATTCTGCTCTTCGGCTGGACAATCCACTTCTCACACAACGTCCCCATCGCTATCCCTATTATATCAACATTTATAACGGGCTGGACGGCGATTTCTACGCAATCTGTCATCATGACGTATCTTGTTGATGTTTTCCCTACGAAGAGCGCTGCGGCTAGTGCGAGTCTGAATCTTGCGAGGTGTCTTTTTGCGGCGGGCGGGACGAGTTTTGTTGTGCCGATGGTGAGGCGGGTGGGTGTTGGAGGGGCTTTTACGATTTGTGCGGGGGTCCAGATGGTTGCTTTGGTAGGGATGGGGTTTCAATGGACGTATGCGGGTAAGTGGAGGGGTGAGAGGGAGGGGAGTGAGTGAGTTGGAGGGAACTGGTTTGAGATGTGAGAGAGGAAGTAGAGTAGAAGGAAAACAATCCATCTGCATAATTTTTTGTAAGTAAAATCTTGGTATAACTTTATTGATAGATGTCATTATGCTAGAGAAAATGATCTAGCATGACCTGCTAGGCAAATTAGGATTTGATGTGATTATGCAACGCAGTATAAAAGTTGATGCGTACTAGTAGTTCTGTGATCTAAAATTATTATCTAGAATTCACATCAACGACACACTCTCCCTAACTGCATAGATCTAGTTCCAAAGGAAGGATAGTCGATGCCACCATTGTTTGCCTTCACCACTTTGTCCTTTCTTCGTCTTACCCATGCTTTCCCACATCTCTGCATCAGCCTCCACCTCTCGCAATCCAGTTGTCAAGTCCACCAGCTCCGGGCTATGCATCCACGGATCGTTGCGTCCTGCTATGAATCTATGCGCCAACCACAATATTAAGAAGATCGGGATACCCAAATATGTTACCAAGAATCCTGCAACGGTAAACTGACCCGGATAGAAGACAGTAAACCCATTACACAACAGCAAGATCGAAAATACGACTAGCGAGACATATGCGCCATATGGTTGGAATCTGGAGCGATAGGGCGGAGTGACTCCTTGAGCAGCACAAGCCTTACGGAAGCGAAGAAGAGTGACTGCACACATTATCCACGATGTATATCCCGCAGTATTCGTAAGGCTGATAAAGTAGTTGAACACTTTACCAGCTTCAGACCCGACAGTCATGTACGCGAGAAGAGAAAAGCAACTCGAGGTGAGCACTGCGTATATGGGAAGACCGTATCTGTTGCAGCGCGTGAAGATCTTGGGCGCATTGCCGGCGATTGCTAGCGAGTACAGAGATCGACTGGACATGTAGAGGAAGGAGTTTCCGGCTGACCACGCACTGGTCAGAATTCCAGCGTTGACGACGGAAGGCAGCGCGGAGATGCCAGCATTTCGAATGGCAATGACCCAAGGAGAAGCATTGGCGTTGCCGGCCCCTGAGACGAGGTCTTTGGCGTTGGAGGGACAGATTGCACCAATTGCCAGCGCACCCAAGACATAGAAAAATATCAGTCGATAGAAGAAATGACGTGCTGCGATGGGGAGATTCTTGCGCGGATTGCGCATTTCACCACCAGTAATGACGATCAATTCTGGTCCAAAATAAAACGAGAAGCCAGCGAATATCCAGACGTAGAGGAAAGACGTGAATTTTCCGCCAGCGCCTTCTAATATGTGAGCCTTGATGGCACCAGGGTCGTTCCAGTAGCGGAATCCCAGTCTGTCGTGATTGGGACCACCTCCGAGCATTAGAATGAATGAGAGGAGAAGTAGACCTGTGATCATGACTACTTTTATACCGGCGAACCAGAACTCGGTTTCAGCGAAGACGCCTACGGGGGAGAGATTGAGGCCAACGATCACGATGATGAGAATTGTGATCCAAGCAGCTATTGGAACGGAATTGGGCCAATAGTTGATGACAATTCCGGCAGCGGTGATTTCATATGCCACAAGGATGCCAAATGAGTAGAAGTAAAGCCAGCCTAGGGCAAATCCCAATGATGGCGAGACAAAGCGGCTGCAGTAGTAGGACATGGAGCCTCCGGATATGGGCAGGAAGGCGCTAACTTCAACTACTGAAGTAACAACGCAGTATACGAGGAGAGACGTGAGGCAATAGGCGACAAAGAGGAAGGCAGGACCGCCGATTGCAAGAGCCTGGCCTGATCCGACGAAGAGCCCAGTACCAATGGTGCCGCCGATGGCAATCATTTGTGCGTGACGAGATTTAATATTGCGTTTTGTGCCTGCTTGCTCGGCGAGTTCGACATCGCCGACGATGCGACTTTCGATCTTTGATATATCCGGTTCGAGAGAGGTGCCATGATAGTTGTTTTTCTCTTTCGACATGAAAGGGGCGTCGTTGTTCGAAGTCATTGGAGTAACAGGAATTGTTGCTTCAGTGGAGGAGATGATGGTAGGTGAGGCAAAATTGTGCAAATAAATTGATGATGAAAAGTGATCATCTGGAGAAAGTCTCCATGCCCGTAAGTGGTGATCAACCCCTTTTTTATTGCTCAAAGGCCTCTCATAAAGCAACAACCAGGCATCAGATGCCATGCCCCCGGACTTCCCCAGGCGTTCTGCAATAGGTTAGGTCAAACCTGTCAGGGCAGCTGGCGACCAAAGTCTAGCCAACGCCAGCTGATAACATAGCAGGACAATCCTAGTCACTCAAGACCACACCAGATATCAAAAACGCGGGGGAATTCACCTTGCATTTGGCAAGAATAGAAGGCCTCCGCGAGCTCAGCCAAGTTGAGTGCCAAAGTGGCTAAGCGCGCGGTCCGCCACCGGGCTGTGGGCCTATCATGCGGAGGCGTTGAAGTAACTAGCCGACACCTTATCCTCGATGACTTTCCTCTTACGCCAACTCTCTCCAAAGGGCTCACATCCGACAATGCAAAAACAGCTCAAGTGCAAACCACCGCCTCAATGACTTGCTTCAGCATTCCATCGAGCAAGTCTCCTCGATGAGATCCACCCAGAACGATTATGCACCGACGAACGGATCAACGCACGCGGGGGGATGGAGGTGGCCGCAGCCGATCGTTTGGAGGATGTGTTACGGTATGTCCTATCTGCCTCATTGCCTTCTGCTTTGGCTCACAAATGACAGTGCCGAAGTCGCCACATGAAATGTGATGAAGCACGCCCAAACTGTGTTGAGTGCAGCAATGCAGGACTGCGTTGTGGCGGGTACAGCAAGAACATATTCTTCGACTTTGAGACGGCGCGAGACTCCCAGGCTGTGCGCTTCCGTCGGCCATTGCTCACGGAAACAGAGAGGGAATGTATGAGCGAACAGTTGACGTCATGTGTTCCTCCGAGGTTGGCACATTGGCATATTTCCCAAATCGATGAGAAATGTGAGGACTTGCCCCCTTCGAAGGATATCCAAATATGTCACGGTCCTTTCGGGGCTTTCAGAGTGGCACAGAGTCAGGCCGTCTTTTCGGACCAACCATCCTTAGAATGTCCAGGAGACGTCAGCTCTCCGCCCGATATCAGACGATCCAATGATAGTCTATCTCTATCATCCACTAGCTCGGCGGTTCAAGTGACCGCACCATTACTCGATGCAAACTTTCAGCAAATTGAGCGGGGCGGTCCCTATGTTGAACGAGAGTCCGAACAAGAACCCATGTCGGAAGACATGCAAGTATGCTGTGCTCCGTTTCAAGGATCCAGATCAAGTCCTACCTCCTTAGGCACACTACAAGATCCAACCTTGGGTTGGCTAGATGAACACAGCTCTCAACAACACGACATGCAGCCCGATGATGAATTCTTTCTCTCTGCAAATGCCGTATTAACCCCAAGGACTGAGCAACTACTTCACATTGGCTTTGATCTACCTCAACAAGCAATCAACACACACATCTTGGATATGTGGAATGGTCCAACGAACACTGGTCAAGCCCAAGAGATCTTTGACGACATGGAAATCACACTGCCCGAGCTTCCTCACACATCGATTCTATCTCCAACAATCACAGAAACTACAGTTCCAAGTTTAGAGCCAGACTTTGCACGCTCAGCTAGGCACCATGTGAATACACTACCCCAAAGCATTGACAACGCGGTCCCACATGACGCCGTGTTCCTCATCAAGCACTATTCTACAACGGTCCTCAGGTTCTTAACACCCTTCCGCCATAGCAAGACGCCATGGCATGTGCTCTTCATTCCGCATGTCAAAAGCTGTCTAGCAGCCCTGACGCTCGACGAGCAAATGGAGCACGCTCGGCTTTGCGCATTCTTTGGCACTCTAGCTATCAGCGCTTTCAGTCTTGGTGGCATACACGAATCGCAAATGTGGCTCGCACAAGCCAAAACGTACAAAGAGATGGGCTCAGCGCATGCACAGTCCATGTTAGAAACAGCCTATGACGTGCCCAAAAAGGCCAAATATAAGTCTATCCTCATGGCTATTCTCACCATGGTACAGCTGCACGTTGTTACGGGGAATCGCGACGGGGCAGATTATTACCTCCTTGAAGCGGAAAAATTCATACGCGTGAAAGGCCTGAATCGAAAGAAGTCGCGCAAGGTTCGGTTATTGCATCACTGCTATGCGTTTGAAAGAATGTTCCACGAGAGCACCTTTATAGCAGGCTTGAATTCAAGTCATCGTCGACATGTCCGGAAAGCCATCGAGTCTAGTGGCGCCGCTGCACACAGTCAGGACAGCCTATCGTTCCGTCTTGGAAACTGGGATAATCTTGATCAAGAAATGACTCGGATCAAGGAACAAGAGCAAGGAGAAAATGACCTACACATTCAACTACCAGGACTCTGGTCCGCCACTCTCTACCCAGAGATTTTCGGCGTCCCTGAAGTATACATATTCGTCCTATCCCTAATAATCCGACTCGGCCGAGAAAAAGATGACGCCCAACAAAACAACTCCCCAAACCTTCTCTCCGTGAAAGACTTCACGCGCCGAGCAAAAGCCGTAGAGCGCGTAATAAACCAACTCCGCCGCCCATCCCCAACCTCAGCACCAGAAAACCCCCAACCAACCGAGCCCGAACACCAAGCAACCAGCCTCCTCTCAAACATGCTCGACGCAATCCAACACGCCCTCTCCATATACTTCTACCGACGAATCTACGATCTCGACCCCTCGTTACTGCAAACCAAAGTCTCCGCCGTCCTCGAATGCCTCACGCGCTTCGAGTCCGCTGACTCCGATATGTTTTACTGCTCGATGAGACTTGTTTGGCCAGCGTTTATCGCGGCGTGCGAGGCAGAGGAGTTTGAGATCCAGGCGGCGTTTTCAAATTGGTTTCATAGTCTGGCGAGACGGAGTGGATTGGCTTTTTTCAAGGATACGTGTGCGAATGTGGAGAGGGTTTGGGAGGAGAAGAGGAGGGTGGGTGGTGTGGGGGCTACGTGGTTGGAGGTTTTGAAGGTAGGTGCTGTTGTGGCTAATTGATGATTATATGGCATGTAAATGATACGATATGATTGTTTTTCTTATTCCACGAATCTCATCGTGGTTGTATCTTAGTGGTATTGAATTTTCAAGCTACTGAATTGCATAAACATCAAATCAAATACTTAACATACCCACCCTCCATCAACATTATACACTGCCCCCGTAACAAAAGACGCCTCATCACTCAGCAAAAATGCAATTACAGTAGCAATCTCAATCGGCTCCGCTCTCCGCTTCTGTGCCGTAACCTGCAGTCCGCGCTTAACATCCTCGGGATCTTCTCCCTGAGACATGGGCGTGTTGACCGAGCCTGAACAATTAAAGTTAGTCAAACCCTCCAAATTAGGAGAAATTCTGAGGATACAGGGCATCAGAACTAACCCGGTGCTACACAATTAATCCTAATATGTTTATTTTCCTTCGCGGCGGTTCTCGATAACGCAATGACTGCAGCTTTGCTTGCGCAGTACGCAGAGTTACCCGGTGCGCCAAACTGTCCGAAAACGCTCGCCGCTGAAACCTATACAATTCTCTTAGCGCCAGTTCAGCTCAGCTCGCCGTACAGCACATCAAATAGTCTCGTTTAGTTTAGAACATTTAAATACAGCACTTACAATACTCCCCCCCTTCTCCATCCCCCGAATCTGCGCCCTCAAACAATTAAATACCCCCCGGGTATTAACCGAAAATGTAAACTCCCAATTCTTGTCCGTTTCCTCTGCGACGGGCGCCGTGGGGGTGATTACTCCGGCCATGTTGACCGCACCGTCTATTTTGCCTAGTTTGGCGATTGTGCTGGATATCCAGGCGTTGACGGACTCGCTGTTGCTGACGTCGACGACGGTGTAGATGTGTACTGAGGGATTGGAAAGGGTTTGGATTGCAGATCTCATGGCGTGTTCGTTGATGTCGGCGAGGGAGATGAGGGCGCCGCGGGAGGCGAGGAGTTGGGCGGTTGCAAGGCCCATGCCGGAGGCTGCGCCTGTAATGGCGATCTTTGGTGGTTTGGTGATTAGTTCTGTTGGGGGATTGGGTATGCTGGAGAATTGGCGGCTTACTACTTTGCCTGAGAAAGAAGTCATGTTGAATTATGTTTGTAGATGGTATTTTTGCTTGCAGGTTTTGTTAGATTAGTGACTGTTTTGGCAGTTTTTTTTTTGATCGTTCTGGTGAGATGGAGGTCTTCTTGGAATTTGTGGGATTTGATTGTATAATTCTTGATGAGTTGAATTACGATAGGTGGAAGTGGGTGATGCAATGATTTTCGTAAGCTACCTCGCAGTTAGTTCTTCAATCAAGAGAAGTATCTGTTAACGAGTACGGAAATCAATTCATTCGCAGTTCGCCGTACAACATTTATCAACATCAACAACAATTGTCCTATTGGCGCATATCCGCTTCTGGATGCTGTTGTGCTTTGCGAATATCGGGCCGATTTGGGTCATTGTCATGTCCTGCCAATCAAAAGGCCGTATGATCAAAGAGGAAAGTTTTCGAGGATAAGGCGTCTCACCCACAGTTAGCGTCGAGCACTCGGTAACGTCTCCGCACAGTCAACGCCACCCGAATGCTCACACGACGCAACTCGGAACCAGGGAACGGCTGCTGATAGCCAAGAGTAAATCAGATACCTCTTTCTGGCCGATCATGGGGGGCATCATCGAGGGCAAAAGAATCCGACCCAGGCGATCGATTCTAGAACCTCTTATTCGAGGGGAAAGTTAAGCAGACGCCTTCTTTCAAACACCATTCTGTCGTACCACCGAATATCGGAAGCACTCTATATAAGCCGATCATCATCAAGCTGTGCCGACCCCGCTCTGTACTTTCGTAGGAGATAAGAAAAGCAACGTTCAAAATAGTCTTATTGCATTTCCGTCCAATCTTCAACACGTCCACGCCGTTTTACCGCCTTTACAATAATGGGCTCGATTTCAGTAGACGCGCCTGAAATCTACGATGTTCTGATCATCGGTGCCGGCCTTTCAGGTCTCAGCAGCCTCTACCATATCCAGAAACGCTGTCCATCATGGCGTATTAAGGTTCTCGAGGCAGCACCAGACGTTGGGGGCACTTGGTGGTGGAATGCCTACCCAGGATGCCGTTTTGATTCCGAATCACTCTCCTATGGATTTTCCTTCGACAAGGAGCTTTTGCAAGAATGGGACTGGAAAGAGACCTTCTCAGCACAGCCTGACACTCTCCGATATATTCAGCATTTTGCCCGGAAGCACGATTTATATAAAAAGATCCAATTCGACACCCAGATCAAGAGTGCATTTTGGAACAACGCAGAGCATACCTGGACCTTTTTCGATGAAGCAGGCAACGAATACACCACCAGATTTTTCGTCAGCTGTCTGGGCGTTCTCTCCGCCCCAACACTACCCAACATCCCCGGCGTTGAGACTTTCCAACGCGAAGCTTTCCACACTTCGCGCTGGCCCAAGAATATCGACGTTACCCGCGACTTTGCGAATAAGCGTGTCGGCGTGATTGGAACCGGCGCAACAGGAATACAAACCATCACCACCATTGCGAAAGAGTCAAATGTCAAATCACTGAGCGTGTTTCAGCGCACGGCAAATTGGTCTGCGCCTCTTCGCAATTCTCCAATTTCCAAGGAAGAAATGGCCAAGCTTCGAGAACAATACGATGATATTTTCAAGCGCTGTGCATCTACGCCAACAGGCTTTATGCATTCCGCTGACCCTCGAAAGTCGGTCGAACTAAGCCAGGAAGAACGCGTCGCCCTCTGGGAAAAGCTTTACAACGAACCCGGTTTCGGAAAATGGCTAGGCGTATTCAGCGATACATATACCAACCCAGAAGCAAATGCTCTCTATTCCGAGTTCATGGCGCAGAAGATTCGAGCAAGAGTGGATGACCCAGCCGTCGCTGAAAGCTTAATCCCCAAGAAACACGGCTTTGGAACCCGACGAGTACCACTTGAAAGCGGATACTTTGAAGTATACAACCAACCCAATGTGCATTTAGTTGATCTGCAGAAAACGCCCATTTCTCGCATCACACCTACTGGAATCGTGACATCTGACGGTAAAGAACATGAGCTCGACGTCTTGATCTACGCCACCGGTTTCGACGCCATCACAGGAGCCTTCAACGCCATCGAATGGCACGGGAAAGACAACCGTCCCCTCATCGCAAGCAGCGACACTCCAGAAGGCAAGCGCGCCATCTGGGCAGATCACCGCCCCAGCACATTTCTCGGACTGACAGCACCCTCTATGCCCAACACATTCCTCGTCCTAGGACCCCATCAACCCTTCGGCAACATCCCGCGAAGCATCGAACACGCAGCCCAAGTCGTCGCAGACATGTTGCAATTCTGCAAAGAGAAGAACTACACATATGCCGAGCCCACTCAGGAGTCTGTGGACCAATGGACGCAACATGTGTATGATTGTAGCAAGGGGGCTTTGATTAACGAGGTGGATAGTTGGTTGACGGGTGTTAATACGAATGTTAAGGGGAAGACTGTTAGGAATGTGGCGAGGTATACTGGAAGTGCGGTCGATTATAGGAAGAGGTGCGAGGAGCTTAAGAGGAATGGGTATCAGGGGTTTACGTTTAAGTCTTTGGTTAATTCGGCGGGGTATAGACAGTTTTCTGCTTCGCTATGAGGGTGTGGGTTGGTTGCTAGGTTGCTTGGGGTGGTTGTTGTAGATACTTGAACTTAATTTTACATGGCATTCTTCTACGGCTTCAAATCTTTGTAACATGTGCTTTGAAGCAAGCCTTGGATCAACGATCATATAATTTGATGATTAACATGTGACATCGAGAGTCTATCTTCGAGGAGGCAAGATAGTCCACATCTCAAATTGATTCCAGCCTCAGAAACTACACTCGCCAAATTCACAATCACCAACATCAACTTTCTCAAATCAAAATACCATTACGTCAACTCTGACTTTGGATATCCCATCTAATAAAAAGCTTCTAAGAATTGATTTTCATTGTGTAATGTGAAGGGCTACCATAGCTAGTTTGTGGAGGCGACTCCAACTATTTTCCCCGCACGCCAAACCAAACTCGGAAACCTTCCACTCCGGGGAGAGGTGTGAGGAAATTCATCCCCTTCTGGTAGGGTCACGAGAATGGCGACTTCGGATGGTGGTTTGTGATACGATATCGGCGTGTCAGCTCCATAGATGGAAGTATATTATGAGTTCACTCAAACAAAGTGCTTGGTAACAAAATTGTCGCCGTCATACTGATTTATAGGCTGTCTCTCAACTCTACAGATACAAAACTACCCAGAACATAATCACTATCCAAATTCCCAACATGGACGTTCCAGGCTTTGCCCTCGTAACCGGCGCCGCCTCTGGCATCGGCCGTGCCTGCGCAAAAGCCTTCGCCAAAGAAGGCTCCGCCGGAATCGCCCTCCTAGACCTCAACTCCGAAGCTCTCCTCTCCGTGAAAGCCGAAATCGACACCATACTGCAAGAGAACCAAAGCACAAGATCAGCAAAAACATGCAAAGTTACAACACACTCACTCGACGTATCAAACGAAGACCAAGTCAATAAAGTGGTCGCCGACGTAGCGCAAACCTTTGGAAGAATAGACTACGTCGTCAACGCCGCAGGCATCGCAATGAAACACGAGGGCGGAGCCGCGTTCGCGAAAACAGAGGACTGGCAGCGCATTCTCGATATCAATCTCTCGGGGACATTCTTCGTGTTACGCGCATCCGCAAAGATAATGCTATCCCAGGAACCGATACGCTCATCCATCGACGGCAGAACATTATCAAAAGGCTCCATTATAAACTTCAGTTCCATCCAAGGCGTAGTCGGCATCACATTATCAACCGCATACACAACAGCTAAACACGCAGTTATCGGCCTGACGCGAACAGCATCGGAAGACTATGCGAAAGACGGACTCCGCGTCAATGCTATTTGTCCCGGGTACACAGAGACGCCGCTCACGACGAAGAATCCGCAGGTGTTGAAGGCGATGGAGGAGAGGGTTTTGACGGCGGTGCCGATGCAGAGAGTGGGACGGCCCGAGGAGATTGCTGATGGTGTTTTGTATTTGGCGGGTGGGAGGAGTTCGTTTGTTACCGGGTCAGCGCTTATGGTTGATGGGGGGTATACGTCGAGGTAAAAAAAAAAAAAATTTCCAGTGAAGACTATCATTTTATAGTTCCAGGGGATGGAATGCAAACTCGATGTATGTTCTATCATAATGGCCATTATTTTGCATGTTTAGAAGCCATTGTAAGAAATGTGCGATTTGTTCGACCTCAGACGTACCCTACGCGTAGCCAACAGTCAAGAAATCAACACGTATGGGAACAAAATGCAACACAAAAGAAAACATCTAACGATCTCCTGTAGAGCAAAGGCGTCGGATATGCATGAAAACTAAACTCCGTCTATCTATCTAGCCGGTGATCGACGTCCGCCGACTTCTAGTCTCAAGAATGCTAGAAAATGTGGAGACATTCTAAAAAAAACCAGCCTAGTTCGAACTAAACTATACCCTAGTGTACCCCTGTTGACATCGTAGCTATAATCAAGAGCAAGGAGGCCAATATCGTAATGTTTTGGGTGGTATATAATTAAATCTGCTCTATTCAAGGTCACATGACTTCATAACAAGCTCATTCATAACGGCGCGATGGCGGAGTGGTTATCGCGCAAGACTAGAAATCTTGTTCCTTCGGGAGCGTCAGTTCAAATCTGGCTCGCGTCGATGCTTGTTTTTTTTTCCGGCGTGTGGTGATCGTTGATCAAAGTTTTGTACCTGTCTACCAGACCCCTTTCTAATGTGTAAGGCAAGATGTATTTTACCGAGTAGATTTCCTGCATATTATTCAATATAGCCCAGAACTCGTATTTTCTTGCTCTTAATTTTAGATTCGTAAAGTACCGCTTCGAATATTCCTTTTCTGCTGTCTTCGCCGCTTTTTATTCTCACTCATTACATACCGAATTACCCTCTCTTCTTTCGCTCATTTCTCCATCTCTTGCTAAAGTGTGAAGGCAAATGTCAGTGAAAGTCTCCAAACAAACTCCCTTCTAACCAATTGAAGGTGCGCATCAAAAACTAAGATTGCTGACACGAGTGCAGTTGATACCCAACGCTAGCTCGCCGTGTGAGCTCCGAGTATGTTTCAAGTGACTTCGCACCGAAGTATGTCTGGCAAACGACTTCAAAGCCCTCTCTATATATGTTGTCGTAGTTATGGTTGCAAACTTAGCGGGTGTCACTGCAGCTAATGATTCGAGATCCTTGCTGATTGCCTCTCATATCGCAGAGAAGGTAGAAGATGAGCCTGAGGTTTACTCAGTATCTTTGTTGGATTCAATTTGTCTCTAGGCTGGCATGAACAACCATTCTAAACAAATTTGCGTTTTGTGTCCCATACCCAACATCAATCAAATTGATAGTACCGAATACACTTTTAGAGCAGTTTGATTTCAACATCTCGTATTTCCCAACGATAGGTTATCACTACTGCATTCAGAGGACTCCATGACTTCCATATGCATTGCAGTGAAATTCTGGCCCGATTAAAATTATATTTCTCCTGGTATCCATGGCTTCCTACAATCGACATGTAGCATCGGAGGGAGGAGCCGCTATGCCAAGATGAGCTAGTACCTTGTATCACACCACCCAATGTTTGCTCCTCAACTTCAACCTGAACTTCAACGTGCGCCTCTCACATATAAATAATTAATGCCAAGGCCCACTGTTGATGCTTATGAGCCAAGCGCAGGGCCTATCCTACGTACTCCATTTCTTTAGAATCCGTCAGCCGTGCAGCTGATGACCAGTCCTTCCTCAATGGCGAACGACAATCTGTACATTACATACAAAAAAGACACCAATCGACTCCTTCACTGGATCATTAACACATCCAACGGCATCCTCCAGTCTGGTGTGATTGCAGATGAATGTCCGCCAATCGCCATCAACACCACCGGGCGGAGCACTGTAGCCGAGATTGTTGGAATGTGCAGACTTATTGCCAAAAATCTCAAGCCAATACCGTCTGCCATATTCACGCTCATTCAGGCCATTATACAAGCACGCTCAGCGGTGTATGATTCTTTCCAGGCCCTGGTGAAGGATAAATCCGACCCGGACATTGAGAGAAGCAACGCTACTCACAAGCACTTCATCGACGCGCTCACAGAAGCGTTTGATGCACTCGGTGGCAATACACAAGATTCAAAAAATGCCTCTGACGATGAAAAAGAGGCCAAAGACAATCAAGTCTTCCAAAACCAATTCTCAGTCCTGAGTCTTGGCGGCGCGGAAGGGGAGAATGATGGCAATTCATCAAATGACGAGGCCCACGCTACGAAGGCCAAGCCCCAGAAAAGGAAAGCAGCGAAAGGCAAGAAGGGCAAAAAGGGCAGAAAGCCGATGCCGATGCCAACATCAGAACCCAAAGCAAGAGCCCCACTAGCCGATATACCTATCGAAAGCTATCGCATCATCGAGGACCAGGATGGCGGCCTTGAGTCCGAATATCTCTTCGCTGTTTATGCAGTTGTCCGGGAATGGGTTGATTTGAGGGCCTTCACTCAAGATCTTTGGCGCGAAGTGGCTTATGTGGGCTTCAATGGTGCCATAGCCGCATCACTAACAAACACCGCAATTTCCATGGTCAGACAGACATGCATAGCTGTGTTTGCGGATTTCCCAGGCCATGAGTCATATGATACCATCATACAGACCATTACACGTGGTAAGCCGGACAGTACCCAGCAATTTGGTCTCACCCTTTGGCGTATTTCAGATTGTGGTCATCAAGCCTTGAAAGTCCAGGACAAAACGCTTGATGCGCAGGAACACTTATGGGTGCATACCTACAATGACCTGGTAACTTTCGTGACCGATTTCCAGAATAATCGAACCGGAAAACCGACCAAAGCTATGCAGGCGCAGCTTAACGACTGGAGCCCCACCTTCGATCTACAGCGCGCCACAAATGATGACCGTGTCAAGTGGCGGCGTATGTACACCATCAATTGGCTCTATGACTTGGTCAATGTATTTTCAGCCATCGTTGTCCAACGCAACACAATGAAAGGCGAGAAACATGTGTATGAAGAGGTCGACTGGTCCACGACTGGGCCCTGGAATATCCACCGAAGGCTCTTTGGATTGCAACAATTTGCCGGTGACATTACAACACTTGCAATGCAAAAGCCGAACACGGATATCCGGAGAAAGATCCTCCCTCACCATGTTTTTGAACTACAATGCATTGTTGATTCTTTTACTGCGTCCCGCGGTTGGACTTTGAGCCCTCTTCGAGGTCATATTGTGGTTCCGCCTCCACGCAAGTTTCGTCCTCGGCGCGATGTCGATCTTTTCCTAGACCGCGAAGTCCAGAGACACGGTAAAGGCGTGCTTCAGTCAATTGACATATTACTACAGCTGCTCCAAAAAGACGCAGACACCAATCAAGATCCAGAGCGGCACAAAGAATCTTGCGATATTCTCGACGAGATAAAGTATGATTTTGTTAACTGGTTAGGTGAGTCGAAGTATATGTCTGGTCTCACAACCATACCGAACTCTCGATTCTCCAAGTTCAATGCGAATGGGCTGTGGGAATACTCCCCGTTACTTTGTGCTGCTGGCCTGGTTGAAGGACTCATCATTGTTCAACGCTTTATCATGAATCTCTGGGACAGAATGCCGGAACCCACCCTAGCTCTTCATATGCATAATATGCTTGTCAAAAAGGGTTACTTGAAAAAGGAAGTTGGACTCTACGCCACACTAGAGGGCCTTTTCAAAGACTCATTTTTTGCCAAAGGCGTTCCCCATGATGGCTTTCACGATGCTCTCATCGCGTTAGTGGGACAACGAAGCAATTACCGTGCTTTTTTGCAACAAAGGCGAGCGGCAATGGCTCGGGATAAGCCCGCAGACATTCATTCACTTCTTGACCCAAAATGGAACCGCTTCTTCACAGAGAAATCAGCGCTGATGATGTATTATGACGCTAGTTGGGTGCCCGAGCGAATTCCGGACAGTGCGGTCATAGTGCCTTCATCGCTTCAAATACTCCGTTTAGTAGACACTGAGCGAGAAATTGACACCAACACCAATAAGCAACGACTCAAAGAAACGGAGCTTGTCAAGCGTCTCAAAGCAATGGGGCACACCGATGCCGAGCTGCTAGAAGCTGCATCAGTCATATTTCCAGGCGCGGATGTCAACAAAGAACAATCCGACGCATTCATGCAGCAGATGGCCGGCAAAGACTACAAAACCCGGCCATCCCGTAATGCCTATCGTCTTTCGGAACATGAGGAGCGTGGATTGCTTCATGGACGAGGTATGCTTGACTGGCTTCGATTCGATATGTTCGCCGATGTGTGTGGTAGACGACCCTTATCTAGCTTCAACTACGTGTTAATCACTTGCCACATACTTTTTCTCTTCATGGAGTTTGAGGAATTGTTTAGTAAGGCTCGCCACCCGCTGTGGGAGCGAGCGTATCTACACCCGTTTCACCAACTAAAGCACCAAAAGAGACTTGCACTAGTCGTATCGGCGATGAAAACGGAGGATGATGAGGCCATGAAGTTATTTGCTCAAGGCTTCGAGAAGCTGAGGATGGGTGCGCTTGGTTGTATTTATTGGGATGATTTACAGGAAGAAGATTTTGGTTTGAAGAAAGGGGGCGACGATGATATGTCGCCGGACCAGTGCTCTGTCATGTAATGTCCACGAGGCGGAGAATTCGGTGTGACGGTGCTGAAGATTTGATCTGGGATGTGGTCTCATTACCAAAATTAATTTCTTGTTCATTAACCCTGGAGTTTCCAACCTCAAATCAGCACCTTCTAGTCAAAAATCATCCGACCTAGCAATTTGCAAACCTTCTGGACAGACTATGCTTTGGAGGGGGTCAGTAACTTAATTTTTCCCATACAGAACCATTACTAAGTAGAAAGAATAGCATTTACTAGAAAACCCCTAGTATTGTTGATTTTAGTCTGAATGTGACTGCAAAGTGAGTTCCATGTCAAGTTTCAATTTGTCCGTGAGAACCTCTATAATAGTCTGGCCCTTGTTCACTTCTAAGAAGATATGTAGGCGACTTTCAAGCTGAACTAGGTAAGCATTGCTACTTGGTTGAACAAGTCCAGAGTGGCTAGCCAGGGACTGTTCGTTGGCCGGCAGCTATGGCAAAGGAAGGGGTTATTTTCGATACAAACATCAAAGGTTCCGCACAATCTAACGTAGTCTGAGTATTTACATGATTAGTGGAGAGCTACAGAATGCGGATCACATGATAGTGTGGCTGGTGTAGCCGCAAGGCTGCCAAGGAAGTGACTTCATTGCTTTTTTTAGGACGTCACATAAGCAGCAGCCAAGTACTCACTGTATAGTGTTCAACATCCACTCCAATCACTTTTCGATTTCGCCAGATACAAGGTGCATCACTTTCTCTGAGATATTGGGCAGGTAAGGTGCATCCCTGCGTGGCAGACACCCCGTGTGCCAAGACAAATGAGGGGTACTTCGACTTCTAGCAGCTGCAAAAGCTGATGCGCATGACAAATAATGCTATACCCCTATAGAAATAACCTATTGTAGCTCCCCCCTAATACGCCTAATTGTGACACCTATTACAGTCCGGGACCCCTACGGGAAGTGCTCGGCCCCTAACGGGGACTAGTCAGGTCCCGTGACCCACGGATATACTCCGAACTCTAAACCCTTAAGCTTCCCTTAAGGATTTGTCTCTCTTTATATATATTAATATAAGCCTATTATATCTCACGTGCTTTACCTACCTACTAGTTATCTCTTATAATTTAAATCCTTTATACTCCTTTTTAGAATAGTAGTTAGGTAAAGATACCTATAATACGAAAGACCTATCCTCCTAAACGAGTTCTAGATAATACCTAGACCTATCCTAAAGATAGATATAATAAACCGTACTAGGAGAGGAAAAGTAATTAATTCCTCTCTAGATAAATTATACGCTTCTAATAGAGTAATAGAAAAACTACGCTAGAATAGTACCTCTTAGATAATTAGCGCTAAGGCGAATAATAATAGCGACGTAGAAGAAATCTCGCGTTAGATTAGGGACAGAATAAATCCCTATAGCGGACTATTAACTACTACTATCCCTAGTACTCCTACGAGAACTACTAGGTACCTCTAGGGCGAGGAGCTAGATATTAAAGAGGCTAAGAATAATAAAAATAATAATAACTTAGCCTATCTAAGTAATTAATTATACGATCTACTTAGTTACTAAGAGTTACCTTAAATAACGCGACCCGCGTATATACCTAAAGAAAGTACCTAAAATAGAGGTATAGGCGTTAATATTATACTAATTAGACGCGATATAGTACTAGATACTTTCTAGATAAGTTATAAGATAGACCTAAATTAGTTATATCTAGTTAAGCTATATAAAGAACTACGAGAACTTAGACGTAATAAAGTATCTAGTAAAGAGATTAACGATTTTAAGAAATATATCGTATTTATCCGCGAAGACCTCGGGATTACCCCAGTACCTACTAGAACTATATACGTTACTATAGATAATAGTAACGATAGATAAGGAATTACTACGCTAATAAAATTAAAAGACGTTCTAATACTAGAATTAAAGATATTAGTACTATTAACCTTATATCTTAACTAATAGATTTAGGAGATAAATAACTAGTTCCGCCTTTGCTAGGCAGAGGAGGATACCGTTTAACACTTAATATTTACGGTTATATAAATAAAGTACGAGCCGTATTACGACATTCTTAACCGAGCAGTTAATAATAATTAGACTATTATAATATAGTTTAGACTAATCTAGAGACTCTAAGAGCTTATAGAGGACCTAGTACTTACTTAGTACTAGAACTATTAAAAGCTCTAGAATATATTCTAGAGACCTAAATATTCCTTTACGGAATTCTTTAACTACCTTACTAACCTTAAAGTAAAACTCGAGGCTTAATTATTTAAAGGTAAGATAGTAGGTAATTAGATTAAGATATCCCTCGTCTAGAGTAAGACGCTAGAGGTAATTAGAATTAAAATACGGCGTAGCAGATAGCTTAAAAACGTTACTAACTAGTAATCCTTTAAGAGAGCTATACGGGACGTAAAGACTACTATAAATACTACTATATAACCAAGTAATACCTAAATAGGCGCCTAGTATACCCTAGTTCCCTCTTCTATAAAAGGGTATTAGGAGAAGTAGAAAGCTTCCCTCTTAGCTTAAAACTAGGAGTTAGAAAACTACTAGGAAAAGAAGTAAGACTATAAGTAGTTAGGCAACTAGTAATACTCTAACTCCCCTAACTAGGTAGCGCTATCCCCTACTATCTTATTATCTACTAGTTCTATACCTTACCCGCAGAGATAGTAGAGCTCTAATAGTAATAGAAGAGAATACTAGAAGAACCGCTAATAGCTAACTTAAGAGAAAGACTAGGGAAATAGGAAGCCCTTATAGCCTACCTAGGTAGACTACCTCTAGGGCTAGAGATAAGTAGAAGAATATATTAAATTATATTTAACGTAGTCGTTCTACGTCCTAGAAAAACCCCTATTACTCTCTAGGCACTTTACGACTCTAGGTTAGACCTAAATATTATACGGAAGGATATAGTATAATATTTTAACTTTCTAAAGGCGGACGTCGTATATAAGCCTAACGCGTACTAAATATTAGAGATACCTCTAAAACTAGAGGATCCTTTCTAAATTATAACGGATATCGTTAATTAAGAAGGCGTCTTAAAAATAGTTACTAATTAAATATTCTAGGCTACGCTAATAGAAGGCTATAACGTAATCTTAGGATTACTATAGTAATACTAAGCGGATACCACGATAGACCCTATTAAAGGTAACTTTATATAGTAGAAGCGCGAAGTATTAATTAAAGAATAACTAACTATAGAAACGTATACTAAATTCCTACTAAATAACCTTAAGAGAGATAAAAGAGTATATATACTCTACTCTAGTACGTTCTACGCTAGATCTTTAATACTTAAGGAATAGCAGGCTATTCTTTAGGACCCCCCTAGAAACTCCTTAAAAATAATAGGGTACCTAACTCTTAATAGAGGTTAGTCTTCTAAAGTAAAGACTAAACCTATAGAAGGGGATATTAAAAATAAGGAGTTATAGTACTAATAGTAAGGGCTTTTATAGCTTAGGCAAGCGTATAATAGAGTTACGGCGAGATTAGAGAAATACGTAGAGAACTACCTAGAACTAGAGTAGCTACCGCGAGTAATAGTTAACTATCTTAGATCTATAGATTAGTACGGCCCTCTCTAACGAGCTACTCTACTAAAGGAAAAGAATACTAGAAAAAGGTAGCCCCTAGGTAATACCTAGGTACTCTCTAAAGAATACGAAGTCCGTAGAATAGGCCCGAAAGACCTTAAATTTATCTCTAAATACCTTTATAACTAACTTTATATCTTTAATATAGCTAACGCTTAAAAGATACCTTAGAACTTAGAGTATAATTATACTATTAACCTAATTAATAGTAAAACTCTACTAAACTAACCTATCTATAATCTATCCGCTAGAGAGCTAGAGATTCTATAGGAATACCTTAATAATACTCTAGAGAGAGAATAGATTAGACCTAGTAAATCGCTAGTTAGCGCGCTAATCCTCTTTATACTAAAGTAGGATAGGACGCTTTATCTTTACGTAGACTATAGAGGGCTAAATAATATAATAATTAAGAATTATTACCTAATCCCGCTCGCGAGCGAGATAATAGACTAGCTATTAAAGGCGAAAGTATTTATAAAACTTAACCTCCGCGACGCGTACTATAGGCTACATATTAAAAAAGGAGACAAGTAGAAAACCGCGTTTAAGACCTAGTATAAGTACTTTAAGTACCTAGTACTACCCTTTAATTTATCTAACGCTTCTACGTCGTTCTAATTATATATCTATAAATATCTTAGTAGACTCCTAGATATTACCTATATTATATACTTAGATAATATTCTTATCTACTTAAAGAATAAGGAGGATTACGAATAATACGTTCGCGAGGTTCTTAAGTAATTATATAAATAGAAGTTATATACTAAAGCCTTAAAGTACTCCTTCTTTATAAAGTCTATTAAATTCTTAGGCTTTATTATAATACTCTAGGGCGTCGTAATAGACCCTATACGGGTATAAACTATTAAGAAATAGTTAGAGCCTAAGAACTATTAAGATCTCTAAGTATTCTTAGGATTTATAAACTTCTATTAAAGATTTATCTTTAATTACTCTAATATTATTAGACTTTTAGTTAACTATCTTACTACTACCTTATTAGCGCTAGAAGAGATTAAACTAACCTAGAAGAATAGAAAAGAACTAATAAGATAGTATTTTTTCTAGATATACCTAGATAGTATCTAGATAGCTTTTAGAGAACTAAAAGACTACTTTATAAAAGCCTTAGTATTATAGTACTTTAACCCGCGTAAGCTAGTTATACTACTTACGGACGTATTAAAATTTATATTTACTAGTATTATTCTATAACCTTAATTAGTAGATATAAGCTCTAAGAAATACTAGAAGCCTATCGCCTTTTATAGTAAGAAATTCGTAGGTTTATAGGTCTAATAGGATACCTATAATAAAGAGCTCTAGGCTATTATAGATTATTTTAAAATATAGAAATATTACTTTAAGTACTCTCTAGATATAATTTAAGTACTTACTAACTATAATAATCTAAAGTACTTTATAAGTATAAAAACCTTAACCCTAAAGTAAGTAAGGTAGGCTAAAGAACTTACTCGTTTTAACTTCTAAATTAAATACTACCCTAGTAGTAAAAACCCTATAAATATACTATTTTAACGCCCTAACTATACTAATAGATTTTAGCTAGGCGAAGGAAGAATATTACGCGATATAATATTACTAACGCTATAAAATAAACTTTAAGTATAGGCTTTCTAGACGCCTAAGGCAAGCTACGCTAGTTAATAGCTAGCGTATAATAATAGTACTAAGGACTTACTATAGAAGGGTAGTCTACTTTCTAGCTACTTCGCGAATAACCTTATTACGGGATCCCCTAGTATAGCGCTAGCTATAGACGATACGTTATTAGTTCTCTCTAGCCCTACTACTTAGGGGGAGAACCTACTTAAAGCGCGAGAATAGGACTACCTATAGTAAACCTAATCCTTATATACCCTTATATTAGCTACTATATAAAAGAATACGCTAGCTATTTAGGAAATACCTACGGCTCTCTCGTAATATATCTAGGATATATAAGAATGTAATATAGCCTATTATAAAAAAGTACTACTTATATAAAAATATAAAAAAGGGGAAGTACGTAAAGACTTACTATACTAGTTAATTAATCTAGAGGGAGTCTTATAGAGGTCTAGAAAAGTATAGATTCCTAAAGATAAGGCTCTCTATATAGTAATCCTTATAAGGAACTATAATAACCTATTAGGTAGATACTATAGTAAAGATAAAACTACTAAGATACTCTAACGCAAGTACTACTAGCTAAAGCTTTAAACTAACGTCTATCGTTATATTAAAGAATATATAAATTACTAATTAAATAAAGTTAGAAGGTATAAACTATAGAGTTTACTTAAATTAATACTTCTAGTATTAGAGCTATAGAGATACTACTTCTTAGACTTTATTACTAACCTACCTCTATCTAAAGATAAAAAAGGAGAAGTAGCTAACGTAATCCTTATACTTATAGATTACTTTATAAAGTATACCTAGTATATTCCTATAGAAAAAACTACTACAGCCTAAGCGCTAGTAAAGCTACTATTTAGAGAGATATTTTCTAAATATAGTTTACTAGACTTAATAATCTTAGATAGAGGCTTAGTTTTTATAAGTAAGTTTTAGATAGATATCTACTTCTATATAAATATAATACTACGTATAAGTATAGCGTTCTATCCTTAAACTAATAGGTAAACTAAACGTATAAATTAAGAACTTAAAGCCTTCCTATAAATATACGTTTACTACTAATAAGATAATTAGGTAAGTTTATTAAGTATAGTAGAATACGCCTATAACTTAAAGGTTTATATAAGCTACGGCCGCTATTTAATTAAAGTAGCCTTTAGTATTAAACCTAAGGGATTTAATAGAATTATAGATAATTACTAGCTTTAGCTACTACTACTAGACTAGGATATAGATAGGAAGACCCTATAGATCTATTAGTAAGTAGAAGGATTTCTATATAATAGGGCTAATTAATAGTACTAAGTTGTAGACTCCTTAAAATAAGTATAAGAGAACTAGTAACGCTAGTATAACTCGAAGAGAACGGAGAAGTATTTCTAAGAGGGCGAACTAGTCCTCCTTAAGTCTATAAATTTAAGAATAAAACGCCTATATAAAAAGCTTAACGCTTAATACTTAGGGCCTTTTTATATTCTAAAACGATAAGGTAAGCTTGCCTACGTCCTCAAGCTAATACTAGGTATAGGCTAGATATATCCCGTATTCTATATATCGCTACTAGAAAAGTTTAACCCCCTAAAAGACGGATTATTATTCTAACTAGGACTAGTTAAACTTAAGGACCTATAATACTTTAAAATTAAAACTATACTAGCCTATAAGACTATAATATAAGGACGGAGCTTCCTTATTAAGTAGCTAGGCTAGGGTAATAATTAGAATACCTAGGAACTAGAAATTTACCTTAATAACTACGACGAGCTACTAAAGGAATACTAGTTAAATCTAAGTAATTAATTACGTACCCTTAAATAGAACCTACTAGGTAGGGCCGCGGAAAAAGGCTAAAAAGAGAACGTTATAAGTAGAAAATATAGAGGTAGACTCTAAAAGAACTTTTAATTTAATTATATATAGAACTAAATTTCTTAAGTACCTAAAGACTAATTAGAGAGACTCTAAGGGAGCGGATTCTTAGACTTAACTAAAGAAACCTTAGGGCTAAAGTAGTAGAACCGCCGCTTATAGTTTATAGCTCCTTTAGGTTTTCCCTAAGTATTAACCTTAGTAAAGTACTACTTCTAACGCTTTAGAGAAGTAAAATTAGTTAGTATATACTTCTCTACGCTTCTAAGTCCCTTTTATATAGGTATTAGCTAGGCAACTTCTAGAGGGTTCCTAAGTACGTACCTTATAGCGCTTAAAATTACGCTTATAGAAGGTAGACCGCCTCTAATACTACTTAGCCTCGCGAGTAGTATTATTACTAGTCTCCCTCTTTATAAAGGCCTAGTAATTAATTAAACCTTAATTAAGCTCTATAGTAAGCTCCTAAACCTCCTTTAGAAAGCTAGCCTTCTTCTCTTTAAGAGCCTTATTATTAGGTTAGAGACGGCTAATATAGTACTAGTTAAGATAGATTATATATTTAAGGATATTAAATACTCTATAAAAATAAGGCCTAATCTATAATAGTTAGCTATAATACTAAAGTAGAAATAAAAGTACTTACAAAGAAGTAAGTCCTCTTCTTCTTAGTATAGGTCTTATAATTAGAGTATATATTATAATAACTATAATTCTACTTACTTAACGCCTTCTCTATAGAGCTAGTAGAGAAGTAATAAGACGTAAGGGCGGGTAGGTAACTCTTATACTAAGGAGCTACTAAGGGCGGCTAAGGCTAGAGATACTTAAGAAGTACGAGAAGAGCTTAGGGGAGGTCATTATCGTTAATAATTAAGATATTAATAACTATAGTAGAGAGGAGGAGTAAGGTATAAGAATAAAGACTCTTAGTAGCAGCGAGATAACCTTTATACTTACCTCCTAATCTATCTACGTACTCTTACCGCTTACTCTCTAAGATCGCGAAGCTAAAAAGTAGTATTAAGAACCTCTCTAACTTTATATACTAAACTTAAACTTTACTTATAACTACT